>JBCFXI010001967.1:0-33993 GCA_038496175.1 Ampulex compressa | reverse complement strand
CCTTTATCCCCCCCCCCCCCCCCCCCAACAAATGTTTTCTGTAATGCTGGTTAATGCGCAATTAATTGATTCACCAACAAATTGTGAATAGTATTTCTGGTTGCGAGTAGGATTAATAAATTTATATGTATAGTAAAATCAAGATGGAGGACCGTCGCCCCAATCAAGATTCAGGATGACTGCGCTAATCATCGAACAGAACGTATGCGTACAATGCGCAGGTCCGATTCAGTACTTACCCCATTCAAACAACTCGCGTTGATGTACGAGGTCGACGACGATGTTGGTGATCACCAGGTTCCAACTTCAGGAATAACCGTGAGATAGATCGTACATGGTGAACGAGTAAATGGGAATTAATAGCAGGTAGTCGGCCATGTTGAAAGCGGGTGGATCGGCAAGAGGTGGTTACTCAGGTTGGGAGGGTGTGAATCGACAGGGAGTGGTCGATATGGTAATATGAGGAAGTACCCACCACGCCCCTCCGCATCAATGAGGCCTTCAACACCCTTATACCAACTACTCACTTATTGGTAAAATATCTCATTTAATGTGATAAGCCAGAGCCAGGTAATAAATAATTAAATCAAAGGTTCTTGAATTATTTTTTCAATCATATATACATATTCCCAATAAGCGAGTAAAAAGAACAATAAAATCCAGTAAAGCACTGGGAGGTTTCGGTTTAAAAATAACGTGAAATAGAAGTAACAAGAAAAATAAACTAAACGCTCATTAATCTATTGAAAACGCGCAGAAATAATAAGAATGCTATACATTACATCGTAACTAAGAAAATTTTTGTACATTTTACACCAGGTAATTCGGAGAGTGGAGGTTGGTGTACTGAAGAGGGGGAAGGTGATGCTGAGAGTAGGGTGCGAAGATTAGTGGTGGGGGAGGATCAGTGTGGATGAGGGTCATGAAAGAGGTGATAAGGGGCGGGCAAGGAACAAGAATAATTAGGTGGAAAAGCCGGATTGATCGGAGGAGACGAAGGCCGAATTTAGGGAGAAGACGGATGTAGTGGAATTAGGTTAAGGTAGAGTGAAGGAAACGTTGAAAAATCTGATGTGGGTGGTGATTGGGAAGAGAAAAGTGAGGAGTCACAGAACTTTGAAAGGTGGAGGAAGGTAGGATGTTGAAGGGTTTATCAAGAAGAGAGAGGTAGGGAGACGACTAAGCAGGTGGAGAAAACGGATTACTGTAGGGGTAAAACAGAGTAGGAAAGGGGGTTAAGGAGGTGGAGAAAGAGAGGTAAGACGGAATATGGGAAGAATTTCTGGAAGAGGCGAGAGAAGCGAAAATGCTAAAGCAAGTATACGAGGTGATAGACGAAGAAAGGAGGGCGATGTTGGAGATAAAGAAGATTAGTATGGAGGATTGGGTCAAACATTTCCGAGGGGACACTTTAGGGGGCTTCAAGTTCTGGAGGTGCCGGCAGATATGATGATAAGAAAAGGTGGCAAACGAGGTGAAAGATAGGAAAAGGGCCTGACCGTGAGGGGGTATGGGCGGTGGACGTAGAGTTGGGTAGGATAGAGTGGGGCTAAGAGAGACATTAGGTGAAGTATTCGCGAGGGGAGGAAAGTGGAGGGGTTTCTGAGTGTGTGGAGAAAGGGGGTGGTATTGCTGGTCGCAAAAAAGAAGAGCGCGAAGGGAGTGGAATAGCACAGGGGGGTCACATTGATGCCGTCAGTGTAAAAGGTGTATGTAATAGTACTGGCAGGAAAACTAAGGAAGGAGGTGGATGAGAAGGATTATACCGGAGTGGTAGACGGAGTTTAGGTTGATAGGGGGTGGGGGGGGGGTGTTGGATAATGGACAATATCTATGTGCTATACTACCTTGTGGAAAAGGAGTTGGAAAGGGAGAGAAAGATGCTGCAACGCTGGTGGACTTTAAGGCGGTATTTGACACGTTGGACAGGAAGATCCTGTGACGAAGATTGGAAGTAGAGGGAGTAAGTGCGTAGTTGAGAGATAATTGAAGTCTACGGCAAGACGAGGTGTATGGACAGAGATGTCCATTGACTCCGACGGTCACAAATATCCAAATAATGGACATGGAGAGGGTCTTAGGCACGGACGGAATGGAGTGTAAAGATGGGGGGTGGCGGGCTTAGGGTGCTGTGGTGCACAGATGACGAGTGGTGTTGGTTGAGGACAAAGAGGGACTGTAGTGGTTACTGAAGAGATTGGAGAGGTTTGTGGAGGACAAGGAGTTGAAGGGGAGTATAGGAAAGACAAAGATTATCAGGTATATGAGAGGGGGAGGGGGTAGAAAGGTGAAATGATGGTGGAAGGGGAAAAGGATAGAGGTCAAGAGGAAGGTGGTGTATCTAAGGTGGAGATGAGGGACAGGGAGCGTGACTAAGGGAGAGAGTAAAGAGAGCTATAGAAGTTATATGGTTTGGTGTGAAAGATAGGAAAAAGAAGATTTGGGAGAAGGTGGGAAAAAAGAAGGATGGCAAGGTTTAGATTGGGATGTAAGATGAAAAAAGGACGATATTAGGAGAGGGGGGAGAAGAAGAGGGGATGCAAAGTGTGTGAGAGGGAGAAGGAGATGTCGGAGTATGTGCTGGGTGTGCAAGGAAGGGGAAGTAGTGGATTGCAGGGATGAGGGAGCGGGGCCGAGGATTGCGGAAAGGATTATAAGAACATTAGAGGACGGTGGGGGGTTGTAGATGAGGGGATTGCTGAAGAAGAGTAGAAAGCGGACGAGTAGTATGGGGTGAGAGACAAAGAGAAATGGTCGAGGATGGACCGGGCGCAGGGGACAAGGAAAATGGACGTGAGCAAGGAGTATGAGAGGATGGTGGGTGCTGAAGAATGCGTGGCGGGGTGAGAGTGCTGAAGGAGGGGCGAATACGAGCGTGGGCAGCGTAAGCCAAGGGTCAGGCGAGCCAATGTAAAATGAGTTGCGAGGGACCACTCGAGCGTGGTATCCAAAGACATTGGGCGATTTGTAGAGGTATGTGGTATGGGGGTGAGGTGAGGAATAACGGGGTCCTTTCTGTACTTCGACGGGAGGAGCGAGGTCCTCTATGTACTCCGTATGGGCATAGGGAATCAAGTTTATCTATCTATACAACACGACATTTTCAAAGAAGTAAAACTATTATTCACGACTGGAACATTGTTTTTCAAAATGATTCAATCAATTTTAGTATGGTTTCTAGCAGTGTTTCTAGAAGCTTAAAAGCAGGATGTAAAAAGGTACAAAGTGCCCTTTCTCGTTGTGTTTATAGCAGGTATTACGCATATTGTGAAATATTTTTGTTTTCCGATATTCGACTTTCAGGTGGTCACAAAACTCAAGAAGTGTCGATTATAGTTTACAAATCTTTTATTTTTATGCATAATGTGATGATGATAATTCAAGGAAAGGTATTCCTGCCCTCTTATTAAAACAATATAATAACTTTCAAAAAGAGATAAACGTTTAAATGCCTTACGATGTTGTATTATTAGTAAGTGTTTAAATAGATGAAACACACAGATGAAACAAATTCATAGCAATTATTTTGGTGAACGCCACGCGCACAATGCAAAGCCAAGTAGTGTAAATGTCCCGTGAAAGTTGCACCTGGAGCTTTCTTTGGGAATTTCATCATTTTGCACGTACGCCTATGTGGTGTGCGAGAATTTTGGAACAGTGCGGTTTTGGAGACGGACCGCAGCGTCGACCGTCTGGCCGTTATATATACAAAGGGCATAGGAATTTCGAGTGCCCTATGGCCTCGAATGTGGGTGTGCGCGCGCGCGCGCATGTGTGTGTGTGTGTCCACAATTTTTGAGGACTCCTCCGAGATTAACCAAATAGATAATTTTACCACACCTATGTTATGGAAACCCTACACCTATGTTATCTTCGTTGGAGCCAGTGAATAAGCGAACAATATGATATTAAATGGCGTACACAGCATAGTTTCTTTGGGAGGAGCACGGCTTGGCGGTTTTTAATGCATTGATATAACTATCTTAGATTAACTTTATTTGTCTAAAATTTTGTTCAATATATTGGTAAGATTTCTTCGATTAAAATGAGATCGAACAGGATATAATTCCGACCACATTTACTTATTTAATACTTGTTCTACAATTGATTTTATTTCATCATGGTTCCAAATACATTAGACTGATGGGTTGTTAGTTATACTTGTAACGATAATAGGAAAGTATTTTTAATATATCATAACTTTTTTGCTTTTATGTTTGTACGTTACTCGTCGAATGATGTTTCTTTCCTTCTTATGGACACTCAAATGATAAATCCATCCTCATGAATGTCACTCAAACAGTGTTTTTTCCTGCATGAATGTTGCACCGCGCGTTATGCATTCACTGGAAATTACAGAAGTATGGTAATTTATATTCGACATGCACAACGATGTATAATAATATTTTATGTAATTTTTAAGTTAGTCACACTCGTAATTCGATTACAAAATGAATAACATTAATTACGGAATAAATATTAAATAAGTAATTGTAAACATAATAATATCGTGTTTGGTTTCATAAAATCTCACCAACATGTTAAAATAAATTGTCAGATTAAAAGAACTGAAATTAAATAAGTTGATTACAAAATTTTTTTTACCTGGTTTTTATGTCTCGCTTGACTCACCTCGGGTTTGGGTAGTTATTTTGTTGGTAGCTCCCTTTGTTCGTCGTCTATTTAGTTTGGCACACTACAAAGTCAATCTGCACACTTATGCAACGGTGTCTCTTACCTCTTTAACTTCACAAATGGTATCCATGCAGAGCAACGTTCATGGAATGATTACTGTATGTAAGTACAAGGCAATTCAGAGCGTTCCGCTATCCAGTCACAAGTTGCGACATTTTTCATCGTGAATATGTATCCACATATATTACATGACGTAATAAACGAATATTTGTCTTTCATCGATGGTTACTAATCGACCGTACTCTTATTCCAATAAATTTATTGAAATATTTAAATAAAATATGACAAATGCAAAGTTATTCAAAAAATGAATACAAAGCAAATTTATAAACATTGTAATATCAACATAAGTAAAAGTTTTCAATTTTGTATGAACATTCGCTGATTTGTATAATGAAATCTTTTCAAGTTTTGACATGTTTCGACAAAGCTTTCGACATGTGTTGAATGACACGTAAATTTTATATAACTTGCAAATTTTTATTATACGATGTATATTATAGCACGATATTATAAAAAATAGTCAACTCTAATTCTATGATTGCAATTTAAGCATTATAAAAACAATCTGATAATGCAGCCGATTGGATTCGTTCTCGTACATTAATTTATTTGATTAAATTATTGAGAAAATTATTGAGTGATATAGAACATCTGTGATTAAATTTTCCCGGATACACAAGTTATACATTTTTTGGTAATATTGAAGAATGTAAAAGGTAGCAATATTGAAATTTCTAATTTTTTTTATGAAGTAGCAATTTAACCTTAATTAATTTAATTGCAAAATGAAGAAATTTATGATTTCGTTTTTATGATAACTAGAAAAGTAAAAATGTCGAAAGGGTGAGACCAGTAAAGCAATTTTCTTTATATATTACAAGATAAATGTTAAAATTGTCAGCATAACTATTGCAATAGTTTGCATTAAAAATTGGCAATAGATTATGACAATTGTAACGCCATGAATACTATTTCTTTTGTGTTATGTGCATATAATCTATATTTTATTGAACAGACAACTTTGTGTACTTTATACTACATTAATTATTTTACACCATTCTCGTAATATTAATTAAACTGAACATCCCAAAAGCTTATTCTTCGCTTCTTCTCACTTCTTTATTCCAAAAACGAATATGTTCAAAACTATACAGATATAAGTTGTTCTCGATAATATCCTTGCTTGAAATGTCAATGAAATTCTTTTTCATTTTTTATCCAAATTTATGTTATGCATTATATATCTTTGAAAAAACCTGTTTCATTGCAGGCTTTCTTATAACGCTATCGAATTCGCAAAAATGTATAATGGTATTCTTGCTGCATTGACGGAGCAGAAAGGAATGAAGGCGAATAAAAATATCATATGACTAAGTTGAAAATGAAATCTCTCTCACACAATTACGACTAACACCGTAAAAATAGAGAAACTAACATCTGAACAAAAGGTCAATAGCTGCTGGTCCTTGCTCGATCGAGATTTATTTTGTTTTTCTCTTGTCCTTAACCAGGACTCCTTCTTTCCTCTGTCCTCTCCAGGTAAAGCGGCCGCGACGAAACTTTCGTCCAGCCATAAACCGGCGTAACTTTTTCCTTTCACGCATTCCTTTCCGTACGAAACACGCATGCGCGATGTGGACATTTTGCCACCGAAGGTCGGATTGTCATCGCGAATAACTTTGAAGGTCAACCGTGGACGGCATTAATAATCAGCAAGTGACTTTTCCCGAGAGAAAAAAATGATGCCTGGCTTTCACCTCGAAAGCAGAGCCAGTACAAGGTCGCAGTCTCAACTTCGTCCATATGGAGTCCTTTTTATGGGCGTATAAAAGTCTATTTCATTGTATATTCACTCGTAACAGACGATGCAATTTTCATAAACAACTACAAAGAGGACAAACAAATTAACATAATGTCTTAGAGAAGTCTCATACAGAAAATACTTCATAGAATATACTATAGTTTATTATGACTATGCACTGTGGCTGAAAGTATTTATTTTGATATATAATAGATAAATATTGTTTTAAAATATGCATAATATTCATATACATCTTGGAAAAAACATTTGAAAACAGAACATATAAAAAAACAGAATAAAAAAATTTTCATGAATGTGTAATAGTATTATAAATAATTTAATCATATTAAAATCACGATAGTTTATAGACTCTTGCGTTAGATATTAAAATTACAAATGCAATGATTTTTTTTAATCTTGTCAAAATTTATGGATTTTGCTCTAAAATTAAAATTACTACCACTTGGTACTTGTATATTTCTATAAATATCTAAATTTTTATTATCATTAGTTTAGTGTAATTTATAAACAATTTATGTTACAAATTACTTGCACATATGTGAACATCGTTTTACAAAAATTACAAATTTTCTTTCGAAATGAATTACACATTAATTATACGTACAAATATTTTTGACACGTATTGTATGTATTTTCCGACCTGCCATAAAACACTAAGCTAGTTTTAACATTTTCATTATCGAAGATTGATATTTCTATCTACTTTCATAAATTCCAATATTTTTAATTCTATCGCTAGTTATATATTACGTCTTCATAAGATTCGACACAATTTTTAACATGTTAAGCATTACTTTGTAACGAACATAAATTATATTTTCTGCTACATAGGTCTATGTTTTTTAACCTTTCATTTGTTACGAAATGTACTTTTATGAATGACAATCTTTCTACTTAATTTGATTCTCAATTAATTTTCGGTTCATTTTTCATTACTGCGACAAAAGATATTGATACTTACATCATTTTGAATAAAGTATATTATGCTACTATATATTAGTTTTTACGCGACATTGAATAAGCTCTCTTTTTGTACTTCACAGCTGCTAAGCACACTTCTTTTTACTCTCTTTTACACTCTGAACCATATGTTCATTTATTGAAATCGCATTGACACGGTAAAATCAAATTCAAAGTCTTAAATCACTTAACGTATGTTTATAATAAGTTTATTTGCTAACAGTGTACAACCACATCCAGTAACTGCTAATACTAGCGGAAGACGTTTGACTTTATACGAATAATTTAATTACGAATATACATAACATTTTCTATGTATTATTAATATAAAACTATTCTAGATTACCAAAAGACTATATTAAATATGGATTAATTGCTATATAATTATTTATATTTGTACCAACTCAGAGTATTCCGAATTAATAGCGTATTATGAAAAAATACATTGCGTATAATTAAAAAAATTCCTTAGTTTTGCGAATATTGGTTAATTCTAATGAAAAAGTTAATACTTCAGAACTTACTGTATGCTTTCAACATAAAAGCTAACGCAAATAAAACAAGTGATTTAACAGCGTAATTTTTGGTTTACTTTTATGCAAAATCTGTATTTGAAACAGAAAGAAAGGTTACTTATAAGGATAAATATCTTCATTATTGTTTCTTATATGGTCTGTGTATTATATGTCTTTATTATCAATATTAAATGCGTATTTTTGTGATCTTGAATACATTAAGCTATAAAGTTTTTATCTAAACTATCTATTCTATTCTATCTCATGTACGAGAAATCATTAAATTTACACAAATGTTTTTAACGCGTCACAAACATTTATGTGTCACATGAACACAAAACGATGCAATCGTGTTGAAATTTATTTGAAGTACTACATCACCAAAATTGTTAGTGATTTTGGGTTATCCTAAATCACCGGCGATGGCAAGTGTAGAAAAATAGGCATGAGCCTTGTGGATTAAAATTCATAACGTGTAAAGTACATTTAAAACGATTGTAAAAGCGTATCGCGGAATCCGTCCCGTTTGAGGCATATGTGGCAATTGTTACAACCTCAATAGTTTTTCAATCCAATTGGTACACATATTAAGTACTCCCGCGTCGTTTTACACGTCTCTGTATAACGACTTGACTCACCGTTAATCACAATAATTATTTTTACAACATTCGTCGCAATGTATGCACTGCACTTTTAAAATATAATATTTTTATTTAACTTTTTTTTTGTCATGAAAGGGAAAATGATACTCTATATTTTACGATTAAAGAAGGCAGTGAAAGAACATAGCGTTGTACATAAATAATAAATACTAAAAAATAAAAGAAAATTAAAGACAGAATTTTAACGGGAATATTTAAAAAAATAGTTTATATCTCCGAAGTTTTAAAACTGTTAACTTTCTGAACGATTCTTGTTCAATAATAGTAAAGGATAAAAAGACTAATGATCTAGCAGATCAAGACCTACTTCATAAAAAAAAAACGTGTAATAAACTATAATCGTCCATCTTTATAATTATTATTCACAAGAATAATTATAAGGAAAAGATGCTTTTTTAAAATTAAAAAAAAATTGAATGCCAAAATGCTGGATGGGTTTTTGACATTTAATATTTGACTTAATAATCAGCTTTAGCAGCATTAAATGACAGAAATCTGTATGGTCATTAAACAGTAAGGGATTTTCTTCAGAAAATAATGAAATAAATTGGATAATCCAAAAAAAGTTGTTTGCGCTAATGCAATTTAAAAGTTTAAAAAATGTTATAGAATTAATTGTTTCATGCTTCGATATATATTAGACAATCGAGATTATTTATATTCACTAAGTTTTATGAACTTTATCAAGTTTTTGCTTTGTGGATTTAATCAATTCGGCAAATTGGCGAGCATGTACAAACTTTTATCAGTGCAGAGGGTAGCCATTTCAAATGTACTCCTAACATTTTTTATGCCATTACACATTCAGAAAGTCTAAATGGTTAAAGATCTATTATCAATTTTTTCATAATCACGTAAGACAGAGAGAGTCCTTAAAATTTGTATCTAGCTTAATTAAGACGTAACTAATTACTTTTCTCTTTAAGCATGGTTAGCTACTTGAAACATTTTTACATTGGAAAAGAGAATAGTTATTGTTGGGACACGCTTAAGAGTATTACTACATACATTCGTTTGATCTAAGATAATACGTAAACTAAAGAAATCTGACGCTTCAAATGCGTCTTTTTGTAATATGATACCAAAGAAATATAACTCTTCAAACCATTTTTTATACAATTTTCTGTTTTTACTAAAGTAGATCGAAATTTTTGCTGCATAGATTTTGCCATCAAATTACTATTTCTGCACATAACCGCTGCCTTAATTATCAATATCATTGAATATATGGTTATGGAGTTCGAATATTGTAGGTACTAAGATACTCTACGATTTTATGTTTATTATAACTACATTATCTATGCGGAATATAAATTTTAAGTATTTTTTTATTGCAAGGTTATGTAAAAATCATTACAACAATAATTTATTTGTTATTTAGTATTCTTTAATAAATGTGTGATGTTGAAAATGATCTAGAAATTAACGTAGTAAGATATTACAATCTTTTCATTGGCTTATACTGTCTCGACACAATCCCCGTCTTACGAAATGATCAAATCTAATACACGTAAATAGTGCACAGAGGACTTAATTTTATTGCAGCACATATTATATTTTGCTTTTGATCGATTTTGTCAATAAGAAAGTACATCTACAGTAAGTAAATTAATATGCTGTATTATATCTATTGTCTACTCCCTCATTCGTTCACTCAGTGATACATACATATTTTATGGAAATGACTTTTTAATGATTTTTCATAAATACACCATTACTATATTTCTTTAATCCCGTTAAAATCATCGACATAACTCACTAGAAATACTGGATATATCTGTCCTTTTTGAAAGCTGATGGTGTCAATTTCCAAACAAACACACGCCAATCGCTTCTTTCATATTCGCATATTTTTAACAATGTTGTTTGTTACGTTTGATAGATTATGATGGTAAGCATTTATATTTAGTATTTGAAAGGAGTAAGTCCCATAATAAATAGATATGTACACATGTATCTACATATTAATAGATGTAGTGAATACTCGAAATTCTGAAACACGATTCTTAATTACGATTTAGAAACTAGAAAGCGTATGATACGTTTTTTATTTCTGAAATCTCGTTCTATCGACGGACATTATCAAACGATGTAAGTGAAATGCGGCACTTGATGTAATGCCAGAGAGGTCAGTTTTAAAATATATATTTTCCTCGAAAATTCTATATATTTCCCACAGATACCTCCTTTATAAATGATATATGCAGTACAATGAAACTATAAAAATAATAAAAATTTGGCACACCAAATTGTTTACTGTATTATTCAAATTTAACAAAGTGTACGTTCTGAAATTATACATTATATCGTTGGAGTATTTATAAATTGATTTTAATGCGCATAGCCAGTTTTTTTGCCTTACTTTTTCACAGATACTCAAAATATATCTATATCATCGTTTGAAACTATTATACAGAATGATTACAAATTCTCACATAACATGAAAGCAGTATGTTTACTATGACTATCATTTCTTTGAAAATCAGTAATGTCATCATCCGTGACATATTAGCCTCCCACCTATATAATATACACAATTTGTGCTATTCCTCAAATCTTCTTTCATTACCGCATCTTATCGTCGATGTGAACAAGACACGAGACTATCTGTAACACCAGGGAACTTGTACTATACCATGAGCATTAATTTCCTGTAACTTTGCAAGCTTTGCAATTAATAGAAATGTGAAACCTATAAATTATTATAAATGTCGCGCAACAGTTTTTTTTTTAATTAAATTTTTATCTCCAAGATTTCGTTTAATCGCTGGTCTTGTATTGGATACAATCTCAAAAAATCCTTTCATTACACAAAGGCTAAAGTTGTGTAGATAGAAATGTTATACTTACCCAATTCATCTTCTCATGATTTTGTCCAACCCTCCCATGTAATATTCGCAAATTTGTATGCATCCTTAGACGAGGCACATCACGTACCGAGTATGCACTTTGATAATGGCCAGTAGATTTAGCACTGTGAGACACAAGCTACCGCACTTGTTGCTTTGTATCTATCCGATATCAAATAACACGTAAAAAATCACGCGAAGACCATTCTTCAAAGCGCGAAACATACGACTGGCAATTCTTCGGGATATTGGCGCGGAGGTGGATAGAAACGAGAAGGCGCTGTTACTTTCATGGGTCGTCTCCACCTCCACTGCCATCGGCCCCACCGGCCCCACCAACCGGAACTGGGTCTCGGGCCTTGCCAAGCACGCTCCTCCGTGCGATGTGAAAGGAAGACATTTCAGAAGCACGTCGGAGAAAGGGCGAGTGTGAATATTAAAGGTTTTTCGAAAATCAGTCGAAAATGATAAGCAATGTATACAGAGACATCCGTTTAACGCGATTAATATGTTACATGTTGTATGAATGTTTATTATAGGAAATCGTCTTGTAGGATCATTTTCCTTATGTAATGATGATGATATAAAATACCATATTTGGACTGATTATTGCTATGTCAACTTTTGTTTTTTACGTTTTACCAAATAGGACAATTTTTTAAAAAATAAATACATACATAAATACATACATATGTATAAACGTTACGAAGGTTGCCAATGAATGTAAAGAAAACTTTTATATTATATAAATGTGACAGAATAAATATTCTGAAAGTGCTCTAAGTCCATTTATTTTTAAATTGAGATATTTAAGGATTTCTGTTTTAATGCAATTAAAAATATACGTACAGGATACTAATGAGTCATACTGCTTGAGAGTATCTAAGGAAGTTAAATTTGTAGTTACTATTAAAATAATGGCGATTATTAAGCGAATAATATGCGTTTTCTTACGAAGAATGGAGTTAGGTCACATTAAAAATTAACGACCAGATTTGTTATAAAATTTGAAGGAGCCCAAATTCATTCAACATAATTTAAGATGCTTCAAATTGAAAAAAACAATACTCAATTTATTTTACATATCTTTACAAACTTTAAAAACATAATTTATGCGATTCAAAACATTTTTTAGAAACATACATTTTTAAACATAAATTATAAAACAATTTACTGCTCATCTACATTTTGTGTCTGTGAAAGAGATTTGATGAAATCATGGTGTTTCAATGATATATATGGTATTAGGTCTATTATTGTAATTTGTCTGATATTTTTATACAGTGGTGTTAATACAATATTTTACAACTTTCTTGCTCTACCCTGCCGAGGTGATAAATCCAGGACTTAAAAATTTTTATTTTCATTCATTGATGTCTTATAGAACATTTTATACTGTTTATTTATGACAAAACGCATCTAACATATTTTTAACCAGTTTATTGAATCTATTTTAGAATTTAATTTCTATTTAACTATAAGTATGTATAATGCGTACATTTTATTAACTGTATTAATTAAACGTACTAATTATTCAACTAAAGGAATTGTCCAAAAATTGAGATTAACTTGTTCAATACTAATTTATTAAAATTACCTTCATCACTGCCTTTGAACATTATCAATAATTAATATCTCAATTTAAGTACAAATAAACTTAGGTCACTTTCAAAATAAACGATTCAATTATTGAACTAAGTCTGAAAACTTGAGTCTAAAATTATCGCATTTACTCTGCATATAAGTAAGCTCAAATGTTTTGTTGATAGATAACTTAAAGTTGTACATGTAACCGCGGACAGCCGGAAATAATTAACAAATGAACTTAGGCCACTTTCAAAATAAACGGCTCAGATGATTTAACAAATATATGCGGTAAATTGGATTTATGATTGATAATATATATAGTTTATGAATAGAAATAATGTATACATGAGCACTATTGACACTTGGATATAATAGGATATAAAATTGGACTAGTCGTCGCGCTTCTTAACGAGCTTCTTTACGTGGTACTTCTTAACTATTCGCATTCGACTTTCCTGACTATCCTTTCCCGACCCTGTTCATCGACTGTCCTGATCGGCTTTCTTTTCTCGACTCCAGTGTATACAGCGGACACACACACACACACACACACACACACACACACACACACACACACACACACACACACACACACACACATTCGAGGCCATAGGGCACTCGAAATTCCTATACTCTTTGTGTATATAATGGCGCGACGGCCCGTCTCTTAGACTATACTGTTCCAACGCATTATGTTTCCCAAATGTAAAATTCTCGCGCACCACATATATTATATAGCACATTATGCAAGGAATCACTTCAAATAAAAATACTACTCGCAATATTGTAGGCGTCACGAACAAATTTTGGTCATTGAGTTGCTGGACCCAGACTCGATCCCGAGACACTTCGTTAGCTTTTGACACAGAACTACCCAGATTCTCCAATCAAAAGTTCCCGCAAATTTATCTATTATAGAGACATCTTGATTCTGTACTGGCCCCTCTTGCACAAACATTCAGGCACAAACATTTATGCTTCTAACTTCTCACGTGCCTCTTTATGGACCGTATACATAGACATTCCTCAAGACAGAGTATAAAAGTCATCAGGAGGCACTAAGTTGTCTTTAGGGGCCTTAGGTAAAGAAATAAAAAAATTTCAAAGAAACAAGGTCACGTCAAACAAATGACATTGTAGTAAGACGCGAATGCCCGTGCTAATCCTGTCTGATATCTTAATTTATCACACATATTCTTAACGCGTCTTACTCGCCCTCAATATGTCTCATATATACTCGATATATCTCAATCTTGTTTGTGACATTGTCTTCCGACGATGTCGAAAAAACATAAGTTCAAGCAATCCCTGCCGAGATTACCTCCCACGGTAGAATTTGCAACACGAATCTGGAATAGACAACGGTAAGGGGGCTTTATTCTATATATTGTTACGCCGGCTGAATCTGCCGTCTTATGCCTGAACAGCGACGGTTGTCAACGAGAATGTTGACAATAGAAAAAAGGAGAGAGAGCGCGCGGACAGCCCATACAGCTGCACGGCAGCGAAATTGTGCTAACGAATAGTATCTGTAGTAATAAAGACACTTGCAGTGTTGATAACATTGGTGCTGCGATTATTGTTTTTCAAAAAGCCGCTATGAATTCGTCGACCAACACCCCCCCCCCCCTCCTGCCAGTGCAACAATATCAATATACAATTGTAGATAAATATTATGCAAATACTAAATCAATTTATATCCTTTCAGTAAAATCAGACTTTCAGTCAAATCATTTTTTCTTGCTATAATTTTCGAAGAATAGAACACGCGTTAAATGATATCTATAAAGGAGCAGAATTATTAAATATTGTAAAGTTATCGATCAATTATATTTTGAGATTCATATTGCTCGGTTTCATTTTATACAAAACTGATTGTAGTTACGAAAAAATTCCAGCAATAAAAAATTAAAATCTACATAGACTTAATGATAGAAGAATAAAACATGTTTACTTTAATACTGTATATTTTCATTATATTTCGGTAAATTATGTGTCGTCCGGCGATACCAATGCAGTACCATCAACCAAATGTCCATTACTTATCGATGACACCATGTTAGTATTGGGCATACAGCAGTAAGCAACTGACTGAATCTGTCGATGCCAAGCAAAGAAACCTTGACTAGTTGTCCAGATGGCAAACAGCCAACATTAATTTTTTGCTACCTTTAATATTCCAAACAGGCAAAAAAAAATTTAACAACGGAAACTAGACTCAGGTTAAAATATGTTAAGTCTGTCATGCTTCTCGCAGGACTACAGAAGTTCTCACATAAATCGTTTCTTTCCCGATATATGTCGGATCATGTGGAATAAATTATTCTGGAATAAATTATTGATTCCCTGTGTACAATAATGCTCACTTACCCTTCTCCGCTTTGAATCCATGCGATAAATTTTATCGAGAGTGGCAAGCTCGGTAGAAATTGTTTGGACTTATGTTTCATTATCAATGTCGCAAAGCTATGTCGCAAACGAGAGCGAGACATATCAAATGAGAATCAGACAATTCAGGGTGAGAGAGATAAAATAAGGGCGAGTGAGATATATAATAATGTCGGAAAGTTGAGAGATTAGCGCAAATGTTCGTTATCATTATTATGGTACAGACGAACCCATTAATTTGTTCCCGGACCCCTCAAGGGGGGCAAGGAGAAGCTAGAATACGACCGTGGCGGTGTCAAGCGGCTGGGCCCAATCGGCCCAAATTTATAGACTGTGTGATCGACACGCCAGCTATTTACAAACTGCGCAGGAATGTATAATTATGGTTTTTACAATACACATTGACATATTTGATTGTATTATTCATAGAAAATTAATATTACGAAATCATTATCTGTAATAATTTTGATGCAAAAGTTTCTTCTTGAAAGGCATTTTTCCAATTTTAAAAGATATTTCATTCTTTTCCCACCTTCTTAGACTATTAATAAGTTATATTAGGCTCTATAATGTTGTATTTCCACGTTTATATGAATAATACAATTAAATATGTCAACGTGTATTGTAACAACGATAATTATGCATTTCTGCGGAGTTTGTAAATAGCGCGTATGTCGATCACAGAGTCTATAAATATTTGGACGAATTGGCCCCAGCCGCCTGACACCACCACGGTTGCATTCCAACTTCTCCTTGCCCCCCTTCAGGGGTCATGGAACAAATTATTGATTCGGTGTGTATGTACCATTCGTTTGCCGCAAGCTGGTTCCTCCTGAGTTTATCAATTTCGCCACTGGAGGCCCTCAAAGTGAAATCCAAGTTTACTAGCGCCCGTGCATACTTTTAAATGCACATGCCCATCTAGTACGTGCTTATAATTGTTAGTTCTATCTTGGGACGCTTGGGAAATATAACCTAATTATTAAATCCATGCATTAATAGTTTCAAGTGATTAAATCAAGAGCGAGTAAATACGAATAAAAGTACAAAATAGGTTTGATGTAAAGATTTTTATAAATATCGGGAAGAAGCTGTAAATAAAGAAAAATGTCCCGATTAATTGTATCGAATTTACCAAAAACTGTGAGTAAAGAATAAAATAACAATTTAATCACAGTTGCTCAAATATTAACCTACGTAGAGTTAATACGATTTTATTTTACGTAAAAGTGAGCTGTAAATGCTTAAAGGTCTGCTTTTGTTTGACAGATTACCAGCGACAAATTAAAAGAACTCTTTAGTCAAAAAGGACTTGTCACTGACATACAATTAAAATATACAAAAGAGCGCAAATTCAGAAGATTTGCTTTTATCGGATTCACAACAGAGGAAGAAGCGTCAGCAGCAAGGGAATACTTTGATAAAAGTTGCATTGATACAAGCAAGATATCCGTCAAAAACTGTGCATGTTTAGGTAATATATAGATCCTGTCAGAATAAGTTTTTTTGCTTTTAGGTGTATATGAAAAAATAGAAAATTGATTCCAAAATGTGAACATTCAGTACAAATACCAAATTGCTTTTGAACAAATCACATAAAAATCTTTCATCAAAATTACAGTGTTTTTTGTATTAGAAATTAATTAACATTATCTTTTTGTATTCTTGAAGTTTAATTAGTTTTGATGGCAATGATGATTTAAAAAATTTTTCTTTTCTTCCTACAAAATATTAATTCAAAATTTTATAATACAAGTGCAGTAAAATCGCCATAATTGTTGTTCTGAATGATCCGATCAAATGTTTCTTTGGTGCTTTTATCTATGCATCTATCTGATGTAAATACACATCTTATCTACATCAAACCCAACGAAGCATGTGATATGGTACACAATGTGATACATGGTATGGTTCTTTTAAGAAAAATTCCTGGTTTCATAGTTTTTAATGCAATGATGTAACTTTTTTAATCTAACCTGTTTAACTAAAATATTTGTTAACATATTGATGAAATTTTGTTGATCAAAATGAAATCAAGCACAATTTAATTGTAACCAGATTTACGTATCTAATATTTATTCTACAACTCATTTTATTTTATTATCACCTCGGGTACAATAAAAAAATGGGCTACGAATCATATTTGAAACAATAGTAGGAAAATATTTTTAATATGTTATAAATTACAGATACATAAAGTAATACAGTGTTATGTATTAAACTATCTTAAATATATTATGAAAGTTATGAAAAATGCAAAAAGACTTGAAAACTTTTCTGTAAATTTTGCTGAACTGTATATTTAGTTTTTACTCCATAAACATGTGAACTTATGTCTTCGGTACAAGCATTTAAGTTCCTGTCAAATGTACATTTTGCGCACAGATGTATAGGCAATACGGGTTTATGCTTCAATGTTATAAGTTAAGTGTCTTCTTTCGTAGCAACTGTCACTCAAATTGTCTCCCTTTTTTCATAAATGGCCCTTAATATGTGTTTTTTAGTTTGAAAATCAAGCTAAGGTAGAGTCTTTCTCGTTATCATCGTAGCATGACTTATGCATTCAGGGGAAATTGTGGAAGCATAGTTTACATTCTACGTATATGACAATAGGTAGCAATATTTTATAAATTCTTCTAGTAACCCATGCAATTTGATGAAAGTAATAATGAAATAAATTACTCAAGATGGGAGATACATGTAGAAGCCTTAAAAATGAATTTCAGGAATTTTTTACATATCTTAAACTAAGAAAACATCATTTTTTTTATTGCATGATAAAATAAAGTAACGGACATATTACCACGTCCTTCTGGCAGGTCGTTGTATCACTTGCAAATTGATGGGATTTCTACACCGCTTTATATTTATTTAAATCAAACTGGTTGGAAAATGCTTATTAATATCTATAGTTTACATGTGAACCACAAAAAAATGAAAAATGTTGAAAACTGGAGGATGTATTCGTCTTTGAATATAAATGTTTGTATTTGAATATAATTTTTTTAATTCATTGCTACGAAAAGTCTTTTTGTTTGGTGATTTTTTAGAACAATTTGGTCCATATAGAGAGTAATGATGTTATACAGTTATGGTTAAAATTACATTAGAATTCATTCAATCATTTTCAAATAAGAGTGCCTACCAATTTCAAAAATATACTTTTGAGAAAACCATATTTAAATATTACTGAAAAGTAAATGACATTTATAACTTATTGGTAAATCAACGGTTCCACTATTTTACAATAGTCTTAGTTTCCTCACAAAACTCGTTTTGTTTACTTAGTACCTTTTTGCGTGCTATATGAGCCTTCTTAGAGGATAAAGTGCCATGCTGTCCTTGTTGAGTCAGTGCTTGTTCATGTCTAACGTATTTCTTACACTAACTTCCAATAATTATTGGGTTGTTCGGAAAGTCATTTCGTTTTGTTTTTCGTTTTTCACCAACCAAAAACTACTGTGTAGAATTAATAGAACTTTTTCACACACAAGCCTTGCAACATCAGCTCTCAAGACATATAATGGTTATGCGGCTTAAGTGTGAAGTTGGTTTCGAAAAAACGTAATTAAGTCCTCTGACGGGAAAAAACGAAATGACTTTCCGAACAACCCAATATTTCCAGCTTCTTCATACTTTGAAGAATAAAAGTATTTCTTTCATTGAAGAGTTTCACAGCAATATACAATGTATTCCAACTATTTTTAATTCAGAAATCAGGTGTTTTGAAGCTAAATGCTTGATGGAGGAATTAAATCTTTCATTTGCACTCTGTGTGTCGCTGTTCAAACATCTCTGGGGTAATTCATCTTTCAATAAATTTCCATAAATCAGAAGAATATATTTTGGACTGAACTGAGTGGAGGAGGATGTTCAAATAAATCCAGTCTTGCTTTAATAGCTTTACATCCCTGCCAATTGTACGAGCTGCCTTTGCCTGCAAGGCGATATGCTGTGGTTCTTTGTTCATACAGCACAATTATTAATAAGTGGTTATCATAGTTTTCTTTATGTCCTCAATATGGTTCATATTTCTTTGAATAGCAAAACTGTTGTGATTTTTTTTTTTTTTATGAACATATACGTCAGTTTGCCTTTTCCACAGAGTTTATGCGTTTTCTGACATAGTGACTCCTATCTTTTCTTTTGCTTGGATATGGTTAATGTATGCAGTAATTGGTGGTCTTTGTTTTAAAACTACCAATTACTTTTTGCATTTTCCTTTTTATATTTCCAGGCCAAGTGTCCATTGTTTTTATGATGTAATCGATATACTAACTTTTTACCACTTGGAATGCATCACCATACGGATTCGCATCCGAAATACTTGCTGTGTTTTACAAAACTCCAACATTGTTCGACACGCATGTCATGTTCAGAGGTTGTAACTTTTTCAATTTTTCAATATTTATTTTGAAACTTTAAGGTTATATTCTTGAATAGTTGTACTAATATTTTAAGAGGAGAAAGCAAAATATATTTTTCGAACTGTCTACATGTATCTTCCCCCTTAATACGTATTAAATATACGGCTAAACACGATATAATTATCGTGTTTGGTTTCTTTTTGATCGATAAAATCTCATCAATATATTAACAAACAACAATATACTTGCATTAAAAAGAATGAAATTAAAATGTTAACAACAATATTTTTCGGACTAATTTTAAAATATTTTACGTGCCTTACTTTGCGTTTCACTTGTTTCACTTGTCAGGAGTCCCATGTATTTGCTGCTCCTTTCATTCAGCAGAATAAAGTCCTGCCTCGTGACTGTTACAAATCGTATCCATGCTGAGCAATAGCCATGAAGAGTTTACTGCATAACTACAAAATTTAGTGAATTTCGTATAAATGCCTGCTTCATGATTCACATGTTCTAAGACCAAAGTCACAGTTGTGATAAAGAAAATTGACACACATTTCTCTTCGTATTTTCATGCAATAAAAGTTTAGAACTATGGAGGAGTAGTGGATAAAAGCTCGAATTTCAATACTGGAAACCTGGATCCGAATCCAGCCTTTTACCTCTGGTTTTTCCATACGATATGTATACTGTAACTCTAGTGGTTTGGAACCCACCTTAAACAGTAGGTCCTAGGCCAAATGACAGCAGTTGATGTCGAAAATTATTTAAAATAATAAATGAATAAAGAAATAAAAGTTTGAATTATGCTTATAATGATTTTTTATTTTATCTTATATTACAGTGAATCTTTTCACGAGATTCTGTATATAGTCTTATATATTTACAAATGTATACACTTTGCATCTATAATATATTTAATCTTTTAGGAGATGTGTCAAAGCCAAAGTCATGGAGTAAATATTCATCTGATAGTTCTTACAACAATACTGAAACCAATAAAGGTACAAATAAGGAAACTGAAAGTGATGAAAAGAAAAACATTACTAAAAATACAGATAGGAGGAGCAAGGACAAAAAAAGGAAGGACGATAAAGTAAAAGAATTATTAGAAAAGGTATGTTTGTGCTTTGAAAGTGTATTATGAAAAATATTAGTTCATATATTAAAACAAATTTGGGACACAGGGGAAAGAGAAGGAAAGCAGGTTGTTAATGGGGGTGGGGAAAGTTCACTGGTTGTATTGAGGAAAGGGGATGGGGGTTGCTGAAGAGGTGTAGGGGAAGAATGAGGAAAGAGGGTTCACGTATGTTGAGGGAAGAGGGAAGTCGGTTATTGACTACGTGAGAGTGGATGAGGTGAGTAGGAAGGAAATGGAGAAAATGAAGATAGGGGTAAAGATACACACTAACGATACACCCCTGATGGTGGTGTTAAGAAGGTATAGAGTAAGGGGATAAGAAGCGTGGCAAGTAGAAGTAGGAGGGAGAGAGGGGTATAGGATGAAGAAGGGCGGAAGGAGTTTGGGCAAAGGTTGCAAAGGAAAGTTGGGAAGTGAATGGGAAGGGAATAGGTGGGGAAGAGGTAGAGAGAAAAGTGAGAGGTTAGGAGAGAAAGAGAGCGAAGAGAAGAGGAGGGGCAGGTGGTAGGATGATGAATGTAGAAGAGGGAAAGGGAAGCATTAAAGGGTTGGAGGGGGGAAGCTGAAGGAAGAAAAATATAAGAAGAAGAAGAAGAAATACAGGGAAATTTGTGAAAAATGGGGGGGGGGGTTGCGAGAAAAAGGTGGTAGGAGCATCTAACGAGAGGGAGGTATAAGAAATTATAAATAAGGCAAGGGAAGTGGAAGACCATTGCTGGAGAAGGGAGGGAGTGACGTCACAGGAGAAGGGGGGGGGAGAAAGAAATATATTAGGAGTTTCAGGCAGTAGTAGGAAGGATGAAGGATGGTAAGGCAATGGAAGGAAGATAAGAGGGTGGAGATAGAGGAATGGGCAAGGGGCTGCTGTAATGGGGTATGAAGGGGGGAGGAATGGCCAGAAATATGGAAAGAAGCGTTGGTGATGCGGGTAAAGAAGGAGACGAAAAGATAAAATAGTAGGCAATTATGGGGGGGAGGGGTGACAGTGATGTCAGCATTGTATAGGGTGTATGCAGGAATATTGGCAGTGAGGTTCAGAGAGAAAATGAAGGGGAAGGAGAACATACCGGAGGGTCAGGCAAGATTTAGAAAGGGGAGGGAGGTTATAGACAACATATATGTTTTGAATTATCTGATAAATAGATAGCTCGGAAAGAAAGGAGGAAAATAAGTGATATTCGTGGTGGACTTGAGGGTGGTCTTTGATTCATTGCATAGGAGGGTGTTGGCAGAGGCATTAAGAAAAAGGGGGGTTAGAAAGGTCCTGGTGAGGAGAGTCGAAGAGATAATGAGAGGGTGGAGAAATCTAAAGTGATAGAGTTTAGGAAAATGGAGGGATGGGGGAAGACGGCTAAATGGTGGTAGAAAGGGAGGAGGATAGAAGAGGTGAAGGAGATGAGGTATGAGGTATGTTTTTCAAAAGAACAAGGGGCACAAGATGTAGACCAAGTGGAGCATAAAGAGGGTAGCATCGGGGAAGGTATGGGGAATTGGGAAAAGGAGATTTGCGAGAAATTGGGAGAGAAGGCTATGGCTGTTTGAGAAATTAGTGTAGACGTTGTTCACTTATGGGGTCGAAATATGGTGATGGGGGAAGAGGGAGGAGTTGGATAGGTTACAGGAGCGATACTTGAGGTGGATGATGGGGATAGGGAAGGAAACAACAGGCTATATGTTAAGGGGAGAATTAAAGAAGGATGAGTTGAAAATTAAAGCAGCGAATAGGGGATAGTGGTATGAAAAAAGGATACAGAAACAGAAAGAAGGGGCATTGGCAAAGCCATGTTGGGAGGAGATGAGGAAAAGGGCTAGTAATGATAAAGGGCGTCGGTTTGGGAGGTGGAGAGAAGGTGGGAAGTTGCAGCAGGGAGGGATAGTTATAGAAGAGATAGATGAAAGGAGGGAAGAAAGAAGGGAAGAGTGCTTTGAGAAGATCGTGGAAGGTTGAAAGGGTAGGGACAGAGAGGAGAGGTGGTGGAAGATGAAAGAGTTCTGATTGTGAAAGGGGGAGAGGAGGAAGCAAAGGGGAATGGAGATAGGTGGTGGATAGGATGTTAGGGCAAAATAGGGAAGGTGAGTGATAGATGAAAGTGGCGGAGCGATATAGGAGGAGGAGTGAGTTACTAAGAGAGGAGGATTAGATTGAGGAGAATAAGGTGAAAGGAAATGGAAGTCTGGGAGAGAGGGAAGAGGTAGAAAGGTAGAGGAAACGTAACAAAACTGTAACCCTGACGGGAAAATTGTGAAATATATTACTACTACTATCACTACTATTAAACCAAACTTAGCACAAAGATGATCCTCTGTTTGCGGAATTCCTTGAGAGTCACTCAGAAAACAGTTTAAAAAGGATATGGAGCAATGATGCAGCAGCGACAATGAATGCAAATCGTACAGATGGTGATAATGCAGATGATAGTAAAGAAACTAAACAGGGAAAGGAAGAAGAAACAGAAAAAGTAGCAGATACAGTTATATCTGATTTGGAAGTTAGTCATGACATATAATATAGCATTTGAAAACACATTGTTCTTATATTCTTCCAAACCTTACAAATATATTTTTAATTACTTAGTATATGAAAGTTTTGAAAAAGAAACAACAGGGACCAAAAGAGGAAAAACTAAAGCAACAAAAAAGTGAGTTACAGCATGGCTCTGTAAAATTCTTTACTGTAAAAATCCGTGGACTTGGTTATAATCACAAGAAGAAGCACATTAAAGATTTCTTTAAGCCCTTAAAGCCAGCATCAATACGTGTACCACCGAAAATCAAAGGCATAGCCTATGTCGGATTCAAAACTGAGCAGCATATGAAAAAGGCATTATTAAAAAATAAGAGTTTTATGGGTACTATACATTGTAAAGTAATCATAATATTGCTGATGACAGTCACTTTATTATTTACTCCATTGTTTTTCAACACGTGCAGATGGGAAACAACTGTTTGTAATGAAGTATGAAAAAAGTGAGAATGCAACTTCTATTTCGAATAATTATGAAAATAATACCGTTATTAAATGGAGAACACAAGAGGAAGCGTTAAAGGATGAAGAAAGCATAGCAGAATCAGGGAGAATATTTATCAGAAACCTCGCATATATTACAACAGAAGAAGATATAAGACAACTGTTTGAAAAATATGGTAAAATACTATTTCATATATTGATTGTTTTTGATATGTATTCCATTCTATGCACTTATTTCGTATTTGTATCTTGTGTAATCAGGCCCTTTAACGGAAGTGAATTTACCCGTGGACAGGGTAACCAGAAAACCAAAAGGATTTGGAACGGTGACATTTTTGTTGCCTGAACATGCTATGAAAGCATATTCTGAGTTGGACGGTTCAATTTTAAATGGCAGAATGTTGCATGTCCTTCCTGGTAAAGCAAAGTCCAATTTATTGGATCAACTAAATGAAGGTAAATATTATAGTGTGGAATTACTCTTTACATTATGTCATGCTTTTAAAATTTTATTTGCAGGAGAATTAACATACAAACAAAAAAAAGATTTGCAAAATAAAGCAACTGCGGGCTCCTCACACAACTGGAATACTCTGTTTCTTGGACAAAATGCTGTAGCAGTAGCTATAGCTTCTAACTATAATACAACAAAAGAGAAGGTATCAAGATAAAATCATAAAACAACTACGTAATAAAAAAAATCAGTGATCAAATAATATCCAAAAAATCTGATATTCTACATAAATATCCAAGGTATTGGCAGATGGATCCAAGGGGTTGAGTGCAGCAGTAAAACTTGCATTGGGGGAGACACAGCTAGTACAAGATACAAGAAACTTTTTGGAAGAGAACGAAGTATGTCTAGATGCGTTCAATCAGGTAAGTTTTACGATGCATTTAACAAGGTAAGTTTTACGAATAACTGTATGACAAAGGCAATACTATACTTGCAAAATATTTGTCCTAGGCACCAAAGAAACGATCGAAAACCGTCATACTAGTGAAAAATTTACCTGGTGAAACGTCGGTGCACGAAATCAGAAGTATATTTGAGCAATTCGGGGAATTAGGGAGATTCGTAATGCCGCCGACAGGTATAACAGGTATTGAATAAAACTATGTGCAAATCTCTGCGAACTACTGATGCATATATGTGAAAGCTATCAATACAACTGAAAGATACATATAACAAATAACATTCATCAATTAAAAGGATTGAATTAAGCAGTTGTGCGAAGATCGATTATTAATTGCTTTTTTTCAGCGCAATGGCATGGTTCTTGACTAAACTACAACTTATTTTACATTGGAACAATCAGTCAAGCAATTCGTATTAGAAAATCGTTATGTGCAATAATTCTGATGCAAAAGATTCTTCTTAACACGTTAAGCGCCACGCCGGTTCCTACGGACTGGCGGTAGACTTTTCGTTCTTCTATCGCGACGCGTGTTGTGCGTACTTGTGCGACTGAACATTTAAATTATGCGATATCGGTTTTTGTTTGATCAATGCTTCAAGGAAAAGAATATAATATTTAAAAACATTAATGTAATTTATTAAAACAGGATAAGCAAAGGTGAGGTTTCTGTGTACATTGGTTACATAAGGCTGTTACTTTTGGCGTTACATTTTTAGCTACCTTTGGTCCTAATATTCGTGTATTCTGATTATAGCATGCGGTGCAGTATCTTCTAATTTTGTGCGCACTGCCTTCCTTTTTTTCTAAAGTGTCTATACTCTGGGTCGCCTATCGGCGAGCGGCCCGGCAGGGCTCACCTAACGACTAACTGTGGCTTGAACGGAACGGCACAGAAATTCGGCGTGGCGCTTAACGTGTTAAAGAACATTTTTTCTATTGTAAAAGGTGATTCCTTTTTTTCCTACCTTTTTGGACTAGCAATAAGTTATGTTCAGCTCTATAATGTTGTACTTGTATGTTTCTATGAATAATGCAATTATATATGTTAATGTCTATTGTAACAACCATAATTATCCATCTCTGTGCAGTTTGTAAATGGCACGTGTGTCAATCCAAGAGTCTATAACCCTGGACATATTTCACATTCTCGCTCACCTTGAGGGGTTCTGGAACAAATTATTGATTCCTTATATACAATGAAACATTTAGTAGATGCTGGATGACATTGGTGTTAAACGCGAATGCATTAATTACTTTACAAATTACATTTCATTTCCAAGTACATATAACCACTAAGATGATCATTACTGCAAATGCATAACAAAATGTATATTTTGCAGGTGTCTTGACAAAATTTTATTCATTCGGTTGTTCGCCCAGGACTTAAACCCATTACCTCTCCTTTGTTGGGCGAATGCACTGACCATTGAGTTACTCAGTCCATCCAGTCAAATCTTTCCGTGAACACCTATTTTTATTATGGATGATCTTAGAATTTGAATGTAAACTCTTCTCTTAGTACATTTTATAGATTTTTCCAATCTGTGGTCATTACTCAGAAGAACCAATCATATCAAATTAATAAAATCTAAATAATCAATATAGAAAAAATTAATTATCTAATATATACTGTGGCAGGGAACAATGAATTATATACATTTTTTGACACTGAATCATTAATTTGTTCCATAACCCCTGAGGAGGTGCGAAGAGAAATTACAATGCGACCATAGTAGTGTCAGGCGGCTGGGACCAATCAGTCCAGTTTTATAGATTCTATGATCAATACACATGCTATTTACAAATTGGGCAGAAATGTATAATTATGGTAGTTACAATAGACATTGACATATTTAATTGCATTGTTAATATTAACATGTAAGTACAACATTATAGAGCCTAATATAACTTATTGCTAGTCCAAGAAGGCGGGAAAAGAACGAATTACCTTTTACAATAGAAAAATGTCCTTTAAGAAGAAACTTCTCTATAAGAATTATTACGTATAACGATTTTGTAACACAAATTGCTTGACTGATTACTCCAATGTAAAATAAATTGTAGTTCAGTCAAGAACGAAGTTCAGAAAAGAAGTAATTAATAATTAGTCTTTACACAACTACTTCATTTAATCCTTTTAATTAATTAATGTTACTTGATCATTATACATAATAACTCTGATGCAAAAATTTCTTCTTAAAGGACATTTTCTCTATTTTAAAAGATAGTTTATTCTTATCTCGCCTATTTTTGACTAGCAATAAGTTATATTAGACTCATTAATGCTGTATTTGCACGTTTCTTTAAATAATACAATTAAATATGTCAATATCCATTGTAACAACGATAATTATACATTTCTGCGCAGTTTGTGAATAACGTGTGTGAATCATAGTGTCTATAAATCTGGATCAATTGGCCTCAGCCATCCAACACCACCACGATTGTATTCTAACTTCTTCTTGCTCCCCTTCAAGGACCCTTCAAGGGTCACGGAACAAATGAATGATTCAGTGTGTATAGAGTTAATGTATGGCTTCTAAAGAAAATCGTTTATTCTTTTACCGCTATATAAATTTTTGTTATTTAGTGATTTTAAACTTAATTATTAACACGTTGACTGCCACGCGATTTTATAAGGAAATCCCGTTCAGGCCACGTGCGCTGGTATCGTGGCACAGCAGTGCAAAGTGCACTACTAGCATATTAAAGTTTACTCGATGCATGTGTTTAGAACCATTTTTCTTTATCGTAGTGGAAGATATTTATGTTTGGAAGGAAACGCTTATATGGACATTCATCTAGCACATTATGCGCTCAGTCTGTTTTGTCTTGCTTATCGTTTAGAGCACTAGATAAGATTACATTCAAAACGTTTTACGGCTGGGGCTTTGCTTAGGTTACTACAAAGTAATACAAAACACTTTAGAAATGTCTAATAATATAAAACAGTTAGAAATGTCTAGTAATGCAAAACACTTTAGAAATGTCGTACATGATTCATTTTCAAAATGTTTTACGCATATTCATTCACTTCTTTATGGTTCTTGGCCTAGTGCAGACAAAAATCTTACCTTAGCCGTCAAAATGTCAGGTGAAGAGTGTGAAAGTGACAATAGTGAAATTATTTTTGCTAAACGGCGGCATAGAGTGAATATGTTTTAATATGAACCTAAAGTCCGCGGCCGGTCTCTGCGGACCGGCCTGGACTGAGCGGAAAGTCTAGCACTGGTCCCTAGGAACCGGCGTGGCCTTTAACGTGTTAAAAGAAATTTGTCTTAAATATGAAATGTTAAGATGAGTCAAGTGGTAGTAAAATTTTAAACAATTCTAAATGTAGAGCAGGTAGCTTTTGTGAGTAAGTCACATAATAATCAACAATGACAAAGCATTGATATATTTGTTAGGCCATTGCCCAGTTTAAGTTTTCGACAGAATTAATATATCAAAAATTGGTGATGTTATAAACAACTACCTGTACTTAATACACTATCGAAAAGAGGGAATACTTTTTAATTCTTTAAACGGTAGGAGTATGTGCAGGTGTTCAAGATTTAATACAGTACAGTACATCTAGGTAATTTACTATGTAGCAACGAATGTGAGGTGACGATTTTTGAACGACACACAATTACTCAGTTCTGTGGGTGCTCGTTGTCTAACCACTTTATTCACAGACAGACAGAATCATTGTGTGTTATAATAATTGTAAAACATGCATTGCATTTTTATGTAATTAGCATTAGTGGAATTCCTGGAACCTTCCGAAGCACGTACTGCCTTTACCAAGTTAGCATACACGAAATATAAACACTTGCCGCTGTACCTGGAATGGGCACCTGACAACAGTTTCACATCACCAACTGAAGTAAGCAACCAACATAATAGGGATAATAGTGAGAAAAAAGGAAAGACACAAGAAAAGATAAAGGAAGAACAAGAACAATCTATTAACAAATCGAACATAAAGTATGAATCTGTAAAAGACAAGGAAGAAAGCGAGGATGAGGATGAACCAGAACTGGACACAACTCTGTTTGTGAAAAATCTAAACTTTTCCACCACTGCAGATCAACTAAAAGCGGTATGTAACAAGTGAATTGTGTTTTATAAATTGTGCTCTTTACAAAGATAATGCAACAATCTGTTTTATCTTTGCAGTACTTTAGAAAATGTGGACCTATACATTATGTCACAGTGGCTACAAAGAAGGATTCCAAAAATCTTGGGAATAGAATGTCTATGGGTTATGGATTTGTGAGGTACAAGAAGAAGCGTGATGCAGAGCGTGCTCTGAAAACATTACAGATGACGGTACTTGCCGATAAAACTCTGGAGCTTAAGCGATCTGAACGAACATTGGTGTACGTACTAATTGATTTTTTGTGCTTGAGTTAATATCCTATTGATTGGCGATTACTATGATTTACTAAATATGCAGATCTGATGTGAAGACAATGAGGAAGGTATCCAAAGTGACAACGCAAACTGGAACTAAAATTTTAGTAAGAAACGTGCCGTTCCAGGCAAGCATGGAGGAGATAACAGAATTATTCAAGTATGTTCTGAAAACATTAATTTTTCATGTTATTTAACATAAATCCGGTAAAAATTTCTAGAGCATTTGGTGAAATTAAGGCAGTACGCTTACCTAAAAAACTGGTTGGCATGGAAAAACACAGGGGATTTGCATTTGTTGAATATTACACAAAAAGCGAGGCTAAGGTATGCTTTGGATTAATATCGTTTGGTAGATCATAACGTACATTTGGGTACTAAAATAATTTTATGCATTATCATAGAAAGCATTTAAAGCTTTGTGTCAGAGCACTCATCTGTATGGGCGAAGATTAGTAGTCGAGTGGGCACAGAAAGAAGAAGGAATTGAGGAAATCAGGAAACGTACTGCAAAGCATTTTCATGAAGGTACATTTTATTATCTTATATATCTTGTTATATTGTTTCATATATAATTTACGCACATTCAATAATCTGCATAATATGTTTCAAGCTATATTTTCAGAATTTACTGAAAATGTCCACCTTATTATTTTGTCTAATTAAGATAAGCTATAAAAAGTATTCTGGAATATGTAGGTGTGATGTGAGCGCATATAAATAATAGAAAAACTTAAAATAAACATAAATTCCATTTGATATTATTTTTTAATTACAGCAGATTTAATTTTCTTATTTTAATCATCCTTACTTTAATGAGAGTTGTTAAAGTGATTTCTTTGATACCGAATGTTCTTTGGAGAGCGCTCTGTTTGTAAAGTGTTAGGAATAATTGTAATAGTATGTTCACATAATGCAAGAATTATTACGATACAAAATACATTATAACATAGTATTGTCATATCACAATCATACACAATTACCTGTTACAAAGTTTGATGGATGGTGGGGCGATTTTGCAACCATAGTTTTTTTTTTATTTCTATAGTATACAGTGATATAAAACATCCTCTTCATGCACTTTTTCATCTTTTTTTTTTACGCGCAGAATTTAAACTTGTATTTTCCATATCTAAGTGTAAGCTTCTCTTTATTGTGCTACCATAGGTCTAATATGTCTTTGTAGACTTATGAATTTATTTATTAGTTATCAAGCAATCTACAGTTTATAATCAATTCTTTTCTATCTCTTTTACAATGTGAGATTACTCAGAATGAACAATTTAAGTATAATAAGAGTAAGATGACGTGAAATAAATGCTGATTATAGAGAATTAAGGACATAGTAGACATGGATTGCTTCGTAAGAATGATGCATAGAATAAGTTCTATCAATCCTCCAAATTTGTAACTCAGTACTCTAAATACCTTGTATAGTAAATGAACCACAATGCTTGTATTTGCATATTCTACATTCTTACAGAGAGTTCCTCGAAGAAGAGTAAAAAGGCTTCTTTAGCACCTGAAGATATTGGTCTCAATGCAGAATAAAACTATATCTATAAACCTTAGTATGAGTTGTGAATAAAAGCGGCGCATTCATCACGGTTATTTGTATCAAATTCTACAATTTCAATAAAACTTTGTACACAAATATTATTTCTAATGACCATACAATGTAACAGGATGGATGGATCTAATGGGCTTGCGAGGGAGGGTTAAATACCTGAACACACTGCAATGAACGAAAGTAACTTAGCATATGTATTTAATTGTATTGTTAATTGATTGGAGGGTTACTCATCTTTGCCTAGCGCCACGTTGCGCAGGCTTCATAGTCTTTATCTTCTATGCCTCCACTTGCGTTTCAAGGCAACGCTGACATGCACTGCCAGCGGGGGCTTTTACTGAGATACGGATGGATTGATTACATGCGCGTCAGTTCTTGCAACAAAAAGAAAGAAGTATTAAAATTTGTCAAAAGTTAGTGTTCATTCATATTTAAAGTAGAACAGCAGAATACTATTGGCTGAACAGGGTGGGCGAAGAGGAGCATAATACAGAGGTTGGAAGAATATCTGAGAAAAAAAAGACTAACATTGACGTGGAGAAATCTAAAATACTAAGGTTCAGAAACGGGGCGGGGGCAGAAGGATAAAAGAGGTATAATATATATATTGATATATATTGTTGCATTGTTCATAAAAACTGGTGAATATGATATTACGAAACCTAATATGAGTTGTTGGCAGTATAAGGAAATGGAAAATGTGGGTATTGGGTTTAAACATTGAATAAATGTCCTTTGAGAAGAATCTTTTGCATTTTAGTTGCTTCGTTGGAGTAACTGGAGAAGCAAGTAACACAAAGTACTTTCTATGTCTTCCTAATATCAGTTGCTTTGCCAGTTACTCCAAAGGAGCAACTAAAATGCAAAAGTTTCTTCTCGAAGGACATTTATTCAATGTTTAAAGCTAATACCCTCATTTTCCATCTCCTTATATTGCCAGTAACTTATATTAGGTTTCGTAATATCATATTCGCCAGTTTTTATGAACAATGCAACAATATATATCAATATATATATTATACCGGGCAAGATTATAAATTTCAGCGCAGTTTGTAAATCGCGCGCATATTGAGCGTGAAATCGGTAAACCAGGTCCAGCCGGTCTCCTTGCCCCTCTTCAAGGATCATGGGACACATTATTGATTCAGTGTGTACCTCGCAAAACTTACTAAAAAAAGTAAAAATGCTTGTTTTTGTAGAAGAAAATGTGTAATTCATAACTTTTCCCCAAACAATATCCCAATTACCGTGGCTTTCTCTTGGAATTATGTCAAAAGAAATTTTTCCTGCTCCCAGGGCCTCGAAAAGTATAACTGTAACCCTACCTACGTTTTGCTTCGCCTCCGATAGAGGCGCTAATTTCGCTGTATTTATCGGAAGCGTTAAAGTTTTTTTTGGCTACAATTTTGAGAGAAGCGCATAGTAATCGTGATATTCGTAATCGGAAAAATTCTGCGCATATCGTCTTAGAACTGGAATTTGGAAAAAAGCTCAAACAAAAAATCCCTATGGCGGGAAAGTCTGTATTTATTTTTAAGGACATTCAAGCGAATTCTTAAAAACCCGTTCTAAGAGCTTGTTCCAACATCTCTACAGTATTTTCAAAAAAAAAAATCATAAGGAATTGTCGCGTTTTTGCTTCAAAAAAATTTATTGAAGGCTGCTTCGTACAAATCCCAAATTTCTGCCCCACATGCTGTTATATCGATTCGTCTCTTTCTCGCTGAGCTTTCTCAATTTTTTCGCAAGCGACCCCCAAATCAGTGGGATAATGCACGGGTACCAACAGACTCGCTTCTGCGCCCCCTTAACGTATTCGCTGCCAACCACGAATACATTCGTGGTTGCCAGAGTGTTATGTATTCCCAGCTCGAATATACACGTGATACTTTCAATATATGGACCGCTAATTTTGAAAGTGGTGTAAGTCCATTTTCTTTTGTTTCGAGAAAATTAAAGGTTAGCATACTTGTTAATCAAAAAATATCTGTTAATATTACCGAGTGTGGCAATGTTTCTACTTGTATATTGTACAAATGTAAAAAGCAGTAGCCACTGATTTTACCACCTGTCTATCGAAATTGGATTTACACCCTTTTATAATCAATGCCTTCGCAATTTCTTTTATCAGCCAATATTAAATTGAACAAAGTGTTGGTATTTTTTAAGGTATTAAATATTAAGTAGTTACAAACAAAAAGTTTACACTAAATTAAACATAAATCAAGTGATATCTTTTTTTTTTTAAATAGACTTACACCACTTTCAAAATAAACGGTCCATATTATAACATACAACTCGTGGAACTTGCAAACCTTTTATGACCACAAACATAAATATACAAGTGTAAAAACTTGAAAAAAAAAGCTACAAATAAATTGATTTTTGCTTAAACGTGCGCAAATAAGAAAAAGGATGTCGAGTCCTGTTGCATTCCTATTACCAACCACGAGTATACTCGTGTTTGATTTTTATATATGTAAGTGATTATTCATGACAGAATATGTGTATTTATCTCGAAATAATATAACTTAGGTAAACAATACACTTAAAACAAAAATGGCAAAGCGAATAACTTCATACAATTTAGGCTTTGCAGCGAATGGGTTAAGCAGGGAAAACTGTTTCGGAGGAGGTACACACAAACCCATTAATTTATTCGTTGACCCCTGAAGGGTGGGGGGGGGGCAAGGAGAAAGTAGAGTGCGACCTTGGCTGTGTCAAACGGCTGAAACTAATTGGTGAAGATTTATAAACTCTGTGATCGACACGTGCTCTATTTGCAAACTGCGCAGAAATGTATAATTATGGTTGTTACAATACCATTGACATATTTAATTGTATTATTCATAGAAACATGGAAATACAACATTACAGAGTCTAATATAACTTATTGCTAGTCCAAGAAGATAGGTAAAGAACGAATTATCTTTTAAAATTGAAAAAATGTCTTTCAAAAAGAAACTATTGCATCAGAATTATTATATATAACGATTTCGTAACATTAATTGCTTGACCAATTGTTCCAATGTAAAATAAATTGTAGTTCAGTCAAGAACCGTGTCATAATTTTTTTTTTTTTTTTTTAATTCATTTTTCGGCATCGACTGCTAAGGTCATTTGGCCTAGGACCTACTGTTTAAGGTGG
>JBCFXI010001966.1:0-34035 GCA_038496175.1 Ampulex compressa | reverse complement strand
TTTTAAGGCGCGTTTGTAAGTCCTTTGATGCTTTTAATTCTTTTAAAGTCGGTCCACGTGTACATTTGGTTTAATGCCATTAATGACTTTCTTGTGGAATACATCATTTTATCAAATTTTTAGATTACTGTTTTACCAGAGGGTAATTTGTAGAACGAATGTGATTTATTCTGTATACATTTTTGATACATTTGTACGCTCTGCATTTTATATTCAGAGTTATACTTGTCGTATGTTGTTTGGAAATAATAAAGGATTTAATAAATTTGTATATCATAGAAAGTATCGATGGAGGATGAAAATAGGATGGAAATAATATCGGAGCAAGAATCAATAATTCAAAATGAAATGAAACTTTATTAATAAATATAATCAAACTTATGCTTTACATAGTCGATAGAGTTAATATAAAAGTGAATTTATAAAGATTCTATTTTTTAAATAAAATAGCTTTTCCTTATGCGGTTCTTCTCCACCTTAATTCCAAATATTGTCTCTAATATTAGTTCAATTTAATAAATATTTATTATCCATTTAATTATTTCAACCGCATCCGTGGTCAAAATTATTTTCTCCCGCATACGAATATCGATTTGGTCGGCAGAACCTTAACTCTGGGAGATCAGATAGAGAATTATTGAAAGTTCGAAAAGGTTCTCGCTGTAACTAGTATCATGTGTTATATGAAATAAATAAATAGCATAAAATTCATGCTGATTGAGAAAAGTATCGTTGAAAATTAGTATCATATTATTCGTCTTTTCTGGAAGGTCTTTTTTATACTTTTGTGATCAATAGAAGTAACTGTTTTCACATTTGAAAAATGAAAAGATCAAAGTGGGCAAAGTATCAAATCTGTTTACGTTTAAATATTTCGATTCGTTTTGACAGAATTGATGAGGATCTAATTGTACTATAGTCCTGTAACGTGAGCTTCTAATTTCAGATGTACTTTGCTTTGTTCGAAACAGTACGATACGTATTATTTGTGTTCTTTTATTACGATTGCGTATATAACGTGCGTTGAAATGTTGACCATTTAATGCACGTATTGTGGAAAGAGCCAAACATTTCAAGCATCTTCCTTATCATTTACCAACACACTACAGCCGGAGGTTTGAAATTCCAGATTTTATAAACTCCATTTAAAGTTGAGTGACTTGTATCTCGAGCGTTTTTCAAACGGCCTTTTCTGCGCAGGAAAAATTAATATGCAAATTTTGATATTTTAAAACTCTAACAATTGGTTACGAGGAATTTGCTTTATACGATTTTTCAATATTCCTTACAAAGGACCATTTACTAAAGAACTTATTCTTTGATATCCCAAATTATGAAGCGAAATATTCGAGAGATAATGGTCCCAATAACGTGCTGCATATATCACGTGAATTTCTTTCTGCTTTACCACATTTTCTCAAAGTTTGAATTGCAACGTGCGTTATGGTTATTTGTATTTTTTCTTTTTTCTATACAGTCCGCTTCATTTACCTTAATACTTAATGTATAAGATGGCTTTTGAAATATTATATTTAAGGCATGCACATCTAATAGGAGTAACTTTAAGGACAAGTACAGGGTATTAAGTTTTCCTAAAGGTGTGAGCTTGTATATAGCGGACAATCGTATGCTTCCAACAGAAGGAATTCTCATCAAGGTGGCTAGAGCTAACCGCACTTTGCCCGATGGAACTCACACTGGTTATTCGCAGGCGTCGTCGTAGGACGTTAATCGAAATTTCAGAGGGGAAATTGAAATTTTCATCCCTTCGAAGTTTTCATGGTCGTCCGACCGATTTACTCGATCGTCAGAAAATAGCTTCTGTGATTTCACTATCTGACAACGCAGGATAATGCCGTGCTTCGTGAAGCATAGTCGAACCGACAGACAGTGCGCTATATATAAGGTACACGTATCTACGGCGATCCCGTTTGAGACATTTTCTTTTTTGGACTTTTCAACGTACCACACTGTGTATTTTATTCTGTCTTTGGCGGCTCAGAAAATCTTGCTCGGCTTTGCATATTTTACGTCCTCACCCTACTTACAGCAATCGCTCGGGCACCTCAGCTGCGCTTTAAACTCGCCGGCTTTATCCTCCTGCATCGTACGCTCATTTCTACCTGTACAGACTCTGGTAAAATGTTGGATGATACTGTAGAATATTCTTATATTCCTTGCGATCGAATGAATTCAATCTGTGCGGGTCTAAAGATTGTAAAAATCAAGATCGGATGTGGCGAGTGTAGGATAGAAATAATCTATTTTAAGAATAAGACTGTGTCGTTCGCCGTAAGAAAATATATACAAAGTCTCAAGCTCTGGAACCTATGAAAGTACGTGTGTGTATCTGTGCATGGTAAAATGCGTAACTGGAACATTGTCTAGGGCACTGTGAGAACAGTCGAATTTGGGCAGTCTGGTTTGCAGAGTCAGAAAAAAGCGTCGAGTTTAAGCCACCGTAGAAGAAATACATTTATGTTACGAAAAATCCAATGCTTTTCCCTAATTGCTCCTCCAGGCTATTACCTTCTGTTTTATATTTTCCAACTCTTATACGATTGAGGATTTCTAAGTTGCAAGGAAAAGCGTGCATTTGATTGGCGCAGGAAGTACGCAATGTCCTGATCACTCAGGAAGAAACTGTAATCACTTATCATAGCTAATCTGCAAGTTGTTCTATGAAATATGGAAAACGGAAGATTTTTTTATCGTTATTTAGATTGATATTTACTATTGTATATTTTCCAAGTTGTTGCATGGGCTGAGTTTATAGCAACAGTTTTAGCATTCTCGCTTCCCACGTTCCTGGGAACCATTAAAATTTAATTCAACACAAAATTATATCATTTTTTGTTTTTATCGTAAAACGTTTCTCCTTCAAGAAATTAAATGCGTATTTTGTGGGTGATTTTTATCGCGCGCAATCCGTTTGTCCGACGACCTGTAATGCGACACGATGACGCCAAATGGCATTACGCGCCCTGCACACGTACGTTTCCCGTGAAAAAGAACCGCCTGATGTTTCCGCCAAAACATGTCCAGTGTACGCTTTCGGTGTCCTGCTAGAATTGTCCTGCGAAAAGGAGACTCCTGCCGGAATCCGTGAAGGGTGAAAAGGGAGAGTCACACCGAAAACGTTTCGGGGTCGAAGAAAACGTGAATGCCGCTCCCTGATTCGCGGTGTGAAAGGTTAGCCTGCGAGGATTTAGGGGGAAAAAGAATAATTGCACCCTGCCGTAAATTGTAGATGGAGGAAAGAAGCGTCAATTCGGGGCGTTTAGACGCCGAGGAAACAATGAATCCTGGCCCCTAATTTGCGGGGTAAAGAAAACAACGTGCCAGAATTTGTGGGAAAGGAACGGCTGTACCCTACAGGAATTCGTAAACTGAGAAGAGGACAGCAGCATGAGAAATGTTCAGGGCTGAAAGCAAATACAAAATCCAGTCTTTGATACCCGTGTCGGAATGGTATTTTACCCCTGTGTTTCGGATTGAAAATAAAGGTCGAGCTTGGTTAATATATACGTGGTTACAAAACGAAGGAAAACCACACTGGCACGCATTTAAACGAATAATGGCTCGTAGTCTCTGATACACGAGGTAAAATGACGGCCTACCCGAATTTGCGAGGAGAATGGAAAATCTCACCCCGCCGTAATTCGTGGCTGGGGAGGAGAAGAGTCGTACAGTGGGCATTCAGAGGCCAAAGGAAAAATGAATTCTAGTCCCTAATTCACGGGGTAAAAAGGCAACCTGCTGCGTTCCAGGGAAAATAACGAAGTTCTTGCTCCGTCGCCGACTTCGTTGGCCGTCTTTCGTAGTGTAAGGCCGAGCATTAAAACGGGGAAAGCTTCTAATGAGGACAGAACGTTCGGTTAACCTGGAGTTATTCGGATACTTTGCGCACTTTCTCCTGCCTCGATTCGCGCAAGAACGCGCATAAATACGCGCCGGAAGAAGAATATCCTCGTTTACCAACGAGACCCCCTTTTATTCCCATTCTGTCCCATTGTCAACGAGAAAGAAGGCTTTTGTATATAAAAAGAACGGTAAGAAGTGAAGAACCGGGAAGGAAATAAAAGAATGGAAACTTGCGCGGAGGAAAGTCTTAGAACTAAATAAGGGAATCAGGAAGCCGTATGATGAGGAATAGCATAAAACGTGGTACATTTGAATTCCGGCTCAGCCCCCCAGCCTTGCGATCTTTTTTCCACACTTTTGTGTTAACAATTACAACTAAATACGAAACCGCGTTTAGTGCTACGTATAAAAAATTTTTCAATGACAATTCCTCCTTTTTCTGTCTTTTTCTTTGTTGTTTCGAATTCTTCGACAAAAATTTAATTTTCATACAAACCACGGTACTTTTTATATTAAAAAGAATATTCATAATAGACGATAAAACCAACATTATCATCACACCAATTTACATGCACCTCAGTGAACACATAACAAACAAAAAACTCGCATCAAACAATTTCAAATCTTACGACCTACTTATATTATTTAAGTATAAAAGTGCGACAAGAAAATTTCTGATCTAAATCGTCTATACCACGTGTATATTAAACTCAGTATCCCTGTAAAATTATTCGGTTCCATCCAAGGGAACTGCGGAACGAACGATTATTCCCTTGCCAAGGAATTCGACGAAATCAGGATAAATACATGCTATGCGCACCTTTGTCACACCTCTGCTTCCATCCAACCTTTCCTCCAGCCTTCAATGCCCCGTAATACATTCGATCGTTTTTCCTTCGGCCTCTGACCTTGACTTGGGTCCCCAGTCCACGGGGTACACTTTTCTTGCAACATACATGACGCAGAATAGCAGGCGACATCAAGCGCCCAGTACACGTACGGTCCTCCCGTGAAGGATACCCCCTACGTTTCCTCGCACACCCCTTCGATCGCGCGGGGGTTACAGTGTCGAGGTAGGCACACTGCCGTGATACATCGTGCGTGCGAGGCGGAGGCTGTGAACGTGGCGAAACAGGGGAGCAGGGAGGAGAAGAAAAGAATCCGAGAGAAAGGTATTTAGAGGCCGGGCGAAATTAATTCGGGGCCGTAATTTACGACATAAAAAGCCAGAACGGTGCCTCCCACGGAAAATGGGGAACTTTTCTTCTCCAACTTCATTTATGTTTGAAGCGGGAGCTAATGCGAGAGATTGACGAGGAAAGCGGCTGGCAAGATGAAAATAAACCCGCTAGGAGGTAATCGAATCTTGTTTATAGAATACGTCGGGTTTCTTCCGGACGAGGAATTTCGATGAATAGCAGATGCGGGGAGAGTGGGCATGCTTCTGGTCAGGTTTTAATATCCCGAGTTTGATTGCGTACTCGATATCGTCAGCTATCGCTATTGCAGGTCGAACTAGTATCTATAGGCGTGAGATGAGTTTAGTATTTTGAAGAGTTACGCCGTGTATGAGCTTATAAAGATGTTTAAAAATTAGTGGTCTTGTAAAGATGTTTAAAAATTAGTGCATTACAGCTAAAGCTGTAATGCAATGTTATATTAATCGAATCACGAGGTACCTTTTTTATCAAGGATTATGTATTTCGACCGATATTACGTACCGTTAATCCGCTCTTTCGAAACGCGTTTTATTAAGCTCGAAAGCTACAATTTCTATTAAGTTCGAAGGAGTTGAGGAGTTGGGAAGAATTTTGTTAAACGCAAAAGAGTTGAGAGTCGAGTCACTATTATCAGTGTCGAATGACCAGCCTTTCGGAGCGCCGAGCGGCGGCTCTTTTAAATTGAAGCTTTCGATTAGACACTCGAACCAAGAACATCGAGTATACGATTTAAATGCTAGGAAAAGCGCGCCATTCTCCTTTATCTCTTCACCCCCTTCGCTTTGTTCACGACAATGTATTATATACAGCGCGTATACGGGTGAAGCATCTGGACATCCGTTTCTATGGCACGTCTGGGTGTTGACGGGTCATTATGTTACAACCCGATTACGTCAGTCAGGTGTCGCAAAGGTAGATAATCACCATTTGTCAAGATAAGTAGCGGTTGCCTGTCAAGCGGAACCGAACGTGGCCCCAAAGCGTCTTGGGACCATTTTCCTTATTGCCAGGGCAACCTGCGCTCGCGACGATGGTTATCCTCGTTGCGTCGATACGTAATTCGCCTTAATAATGGAACGAGCGGTATTACTCCGGCGGCGGGACAAATGCGTCTCGTTTTTCCCCGTCCGCCCACGAAACAGCTGCTTTTTTCCTCGCTCTTTGTTTCGGGAATAAAGGGACGATCGCGGCCATTCCGAGCTGCGCAACCTGCCATCGTAATTGTCCCCTCGCACTCTGGAGATCGTGGAATCTTGAAATATGAACGCCCCCCGCGCAGGAGACTCTTGAACTTCGCGTGCATTATTCCGCTGGTTTTCAACAAAACCGAGGCGCGTGGAATTTCCCCGATGCGACCACTTTTAGGGTGGAATGCCCGAAGTATTGGACATGATCTTACGTTCTTTAATTGATTCTGGAAATACCTTTCCTACCGCGGAAATGCAATCTTGCTTGTAAATTGGGCGAAATCGATGCCCGAAAAATAGCGATGGTTTAATTATCGAGGAGCGATTGGACATTGCGATGCAGTTGGTATATAAATATGGGATGAGACTTATTTGTTTAATGGTGATTTATGTGCCTGATTTAATACCGGTTTATATACCCGAATTATTTATACTTCATCGATCTATATGAACGGGTGGATAAAATATTTAGAGTTTTTGTACGGAATCATCGCAACTGAGAATAAAAATTTACGTTAAGCGTGTCGTACTGTTTTTATAATATTTGTACGTTTATAAATATTGTTCGTATTCGTTAACAATTGCGTAATCAATTGCAGACCATTTCTTCTTGGCAGTAATTTACATTACTATGTATTATTAAAATTACACCGCCGTTCATAAGATATTCCTTTGTTGCGAGGTTATTAATGAACGACCAAAGCTCTTTAAATTGCTACCGTACATTGCCGTTATCCCGCCTAAATGGCAAATTTGCAGGGTGGTATTTTCAGGAAAATGTAATCGAAGCTTCCCTTTGAGCAAATCACCCGATTGTGGTCGGCGAGAAATTTGCTGCGAGTAATCCAGCGATATCAGCTTTAAAGGGGATGCGGTGTGTGCGAATGAATCAATACGCGTTAAAGAATACGAATTTTATTTGGATTTCGCCCTTGTCGCAGGGCGTTCTGGTATGATGCGAATAGAAAGGGAGGCCAGTCCATAACCGTCAATAACGATAGGCATAAAACTACGCACCCACATCTCGGATGCCAGACTGACTCTGCTATTGCCAATGCCAATACTCCAACGCTTGCTCGTTCGCGTACTTCCGAAAAACAAGATTTTTAGGGGCCATGGTTTAACGCGGCCGGTACTTCCACGCACCTCGTACAAGCCTCATGACGCGTGATTACCGCGGCAACCGCCAATGGGTGATCATAGGTCCGAGGGACAAACGAAGGACCCTATTCCTGGGCATTGTTCCGTAATCCACCTCTCGTTTTTGTTCCAGGCTTATTCGAGACAGACGGTCTGCTGGTTCCTGGCACGATGTGCGACCACGAGTTTGTCAGTTCGCAGTCAACGCCACAGTACGGGCGCTTCTACTCGCCGAGGTACCCGTCCTCCTACCCGAAGAACATCCGGTGCTCCTACCTCTTCCGGGCAAGGTAACTAGTCTGACCTACTACGAAGCCCGCAAACTGATCCGGGCATAATCCATATATAATGCATCTCGGGGCCAATCTCGAGCGGCGCCATATATCTAGCGTTCTCGCACATTTAATGGGGCCAATCCGTAATCTGGTGGCCGGTTAATTAACACCCATCGCACGGAGTTCCCGCACGCCGATAGGATTCGATTCGCTTCAGCGTCTGGCGCTGGGGGAAAAAAGGGGAGGCTCGTAATCCTGTTTAATCCCGGAGAACGAACGCAGCCCTGGCCACCGTCTCCGCCTCTGTCTCGCCGTGCTCGGCGTAATTTCACTACAACAGGAGGTCCGCTCGTCACCAGAAATTTTCCGGCTTCCTGCCCGGCGCAACTTTCGTCGTTCCTCATCCCACGCTCCTTGTTACGCCGGCCGAGGAAAGTTTATGCCCTCCCTGCCGCGGCCATTTTCCGTATAGCCGCATAAAGGTCCGGATAGAGGGAAAAAGCAGGGAGTTCTTGGCACGAGGGTACGGAGGAAGTGCCGGGGGTTCTTAAACCCGGCTCTCAGAAATAACGACGGGGCTATGCGTGAGACTCCGCGGACCTGCAAGTCGGGGGTACGTGCCGCGGAAGGCCACGAATAAAACCACGTCCCTCCCGACCGCCAGCTTCTTATCGTCGAGCTTCGCGTCATCGATAAGGAAAGCATTTAGAGCGACGAGCCTTTGATCGAGTGGCCACGACGGTGGGCGAGCAAAACTGGGAGATCGAACTTCTCCGTGGCTCTAGCACGCTAATTATTGGCAACGACTGCTACGATAGTAAGATTTATCGTTTGAGGTGGTCGTGACGTTAATATTTGTGTATACATATATATATATATATATATATATATATATATATGTACAAGCACAAATCCGCGAAATAGTCTGGAACTGACGGGTAGGATTTAAATTCGAGTTCTGCCCTTTGGTGGTTCCAATTTCTGGGCACCGTACTATCGTAATCACATCCTGCTGGAGTTTCTCATCCAGCGGAGAACATCGTTTCTGAAACTCTCGCCTCGTTGTCCGGCGGTATTCATCGGCAGTTCCTATGTAAAATTAAAACTTTATCTCACCGCCGAGAGTGGTAGGGCGTAACTCGCGTTTCGACCGTGGTTTTAACGCCCCTGATTTAACGTCGTTATCCGACAATCGGCCCTCGTCTCGCTTTCTCGGCGATCGGCGATCGGCGGGAAATAATAGCCCCGCCTGTAATTTCGGCGAGGGCCGTTGAAACGTACTGAATTTAATCGCGGCGCCAGGACGGTATGCAGATATGATTTCCGTAGTATTGTGGGCCCCACGCTTAATTGCCATAATTGTATCAAAGTAGCATTTGCAGTTTGGCATACCTAACGTTTATGCCAGCGTTACAGTGCCCGCGCATAACTATAAACTCGGCGGATACGAATGTGCGCGCGCGCGCTCCCAGGGTCTATTCGGTGCGTATTCATAGTGGCCGCTATATTAACGTCCTAAATCGCCTAATGATCGTCGTTTGTTCCCTGGAAATCGGCGGAGTCGTACGTACAGAAGAAAAATCGATAGCATCGCACCAGCGGCTCAGAAAGAAAAAGTGCACGCCACGTTCTTTCGCCGTACTTCTGGAGATATTTGGTATCAAACGCGGCAGGGATGACTAAGAGGAGGCAAGTGGTGTATGGAGGAGATTATTGAAAGAGAGATTTTATTTCGATTATTTGAACGAATTCGGGAGTAGAATGTGTTTTTTATTACGTTTTCACGTTACTTTACTGTGTTTACACGATTATTTGGAGAAGCTATTGGAATACGAGAGTGTGTATGCGTCAATGTTCAATTAGCCGTTCGCGTATCAGGTATCTAGCTGTAAAACCGAGAGGAAAATAGAACACCGGTTTTATTATTAATTAAAGATATTGGAATAGCTAGAGTTACAAATACCGCGTTGAATAAAAAGAACCTCTTTTAATAACCGAATAATGAGTAAATACGGATATTTTTTGTATTTGATTTTTCGCGACTCTAAAACACGAGAAACTCTCTCCAAATGTCAGTGTATCGGGCTATTTTTATAATTGGTGCTTGAAAAGTCGTTATTGCAATACGGTCGGTTCGTTGATTTCATCCGGCAGAGATTTTTTTTGGGAAAAAATTAAACGTCAGTCGGCATTCCTTTTTTGTTTGTTTTTACTAACAAATTGCCCGTTGATATGAACGCATAAATCCGTGGCGTCAAACATTCGACGTAAAAGGTTCAAAATGCCGCTCTCGTGTAATAAAAACTCTGCCTCAAAGTCGCACTACGCGACCACTGTGACTATGTGCTCGAGTTTTCAAGTGCTCCTGAGTTACTTCAACGTAACCCCCGTGCATTTCCTGTGATTTTGTTTCATTTTTTTTTGTTTGATTTTCGACAGTGACTTCTAAAGTCAATTGACTTAAGACCAACAGTTGCAAGGTAGATAGTACGGTATTTATCATACACCGATGATACAATATATATCACCGTAATTTCGAATTTTTTTCCCTTCTGCAGGCATGCGCAGCGAAACAATAACTTAGACGTCAACGAAAAAAAAAAAAGAAAATTCGCAACATCTGTGCAACACATATTTTCCCGTTGCAGTTTTACGCGCGCCGGACTTACGTGCCGACAACCATGTATTTCTTATGTACGTTTATAACAAAGGAATACCCTTTATTCTGTTTCAGACTCAAGGAGAGAATCCGCATAGTTTTCGAGAAGATTTCTCTTCAAAAGGGGGACCTAAGGTACGTCCTTTTACACGTAGCTCGATTATTTCCGGATCGATACTCGACGCTGATGAAACGAGTTACGCTGCAGGAACTTGATAAACAGCAAATCGATTCCAAGTGCATTCTACGTGTACAGAAGTTCGCATGAGTGATTTTTGAATTTCTCCGCGAGCCCTATGGCGCAGATTGATAGATTTGCAAAGGTATGGCGCATTCGCGTGAAAGTTCCCGGTACGTATCTCGCATATTCCGGGCAGAAATTGAGTTCCGGAAGAGTTTTCGAGAGGGAAGAAGACGGTGAGATTTAGCGTCGGGATCAAAGTACTGAATTTAGGAAGCACGGCACGGCCTGTCTGGACTGCGTAAAACATGCTCCATTAAGCAGGAAGGAGCCGTGGATGGCCGATTCGAAACTTCCGAAACTGGCAGCCGTGGTTAGCGTCAAAAGCGACGCGTAACCAGATATATCGAGCACACGAACGTTTTATGAAAGCTCGTCCGCCCCGAGCCGCGCGAACCCATTGAACTTTTCGACCCCGATAAGCCCGGGAGTCATCGCGTCTCAAAATGAAAATCGCGGCCGGCAGTTAAAAAGTTTAAGGAGCTGCGGCATGCTGTGCTGAAAGTTCGTGCGGTGCTGGTCTTAAAAAAATTATCAAACTTGGATTTACGAGGTAGTACCCTCGTCATCGCCGATGCCTCTGCCCCTCTTTCGACCTTTCGCGAAGGTTCTACTGTGCGCGGAGAGATATAACACTCTTCGATAACAGAGATCTTTTTTTCGCCTTGGAGAAACTGAGTAACGATGCATCTCTAATATATTTAGTATTGGTAAAAGTGGAAGGAAAAGGTAAAGGGATTATCTCGATCATGGTTCGACATAATAGATTGCCAGACATGACAGATATGGACAACCATAGATTGACTTAATTTTATATAGGATCGAAAAAAGTCAGGACAGAGCTGTATAATGTCGAGAAAAGACGCCTTCGCATGGAAGTATAAGGAGTAGTGTGTATGAATGTCGTACAAGCGTGTTTTTAAGATCACTCGCCATTTCTATCGCATTTCTGGCTATGAGTATCAATTTTCGTGTTATTTTAGGAGTGAGAAAAACTATAGTGCACTGCGATCGCACCGCAGAAACTTCTCAGACGGCGCTGGCCGGGCAGCTTCATGCGAGCGCGTTTTTCGACATGACTTATTTACCGGTAGTAGAATTAGTACGGTGCAGCTGCCATTTCGCGCTTAACAACTTAATCACAAGGCGCTTTCGCGGGCTTCATGATACTTTCACGGGCACCACTCTCCCGGAGTGTCTGATAAATTTTAAAGGCTCATAGCCGCGTTAACCGCGTCGGGCCGCGGCTCTGTTCCGCTAATTGTGAATTACGACGCCTGTCGGTTATTAACGTTCACGAGCAAACGAGGCGCGGTAACGAGTATCGGGATCGCGAGTGCAGGGACCAAAGTTTCCTATTTAAAAGTTTCCCGGAACAGGGCCGCGCTACTGGCGGCTCGATACGCCCGCGCTGAACTACGCGCGGGGAATGGATTAAGCACGCAATGGAGATTTACGTACGCGATAAACTCCTCGGCGGTGATATTTTTTCATTTGGCCCTCCTTAGCTCGAAGCATAATCGGGTGTAACCAAAGCCACGGATGCGGGTGTGATAAATTCGAGGGAGCCGCGCGTCGGCGTTTTGAACTAAAATGGATACACTTTCGCGTCTCCCCTTACTTTATACATTTTTACGATCATTTACGAAGTCATTTAAAGTAAAGAAATCTGTACGCTACACTGAAATATTCAGAATCGATGCACAGAACGTCCGAGTCTATATTCACGATATAATCATTTTCTACCAGGTTCCTTATTTATCGCTATTTCTCCAGTATTTGGTACCCGCTACTGCAATCAAATTATCCAAAACTCGCTATCTGGGACAAGTTTCGAAGCCTCGAGTACTTGCGTACCGTTTGCAAATTCGAATAGAGACTTTCTCGCGGACGTCCGAATTTCCATTCAGCTCGCCAACGTATCGTTAACGTCGGCTCTTTCGCTGGATAGCTCGATAGAAGAGAGCGGTTCATCCGCGGTGGCTCGTCGTTTGTGGCTGTCGGGATGAGAAAATAATCGGCTTTAATCGTCAGCGGGATTAAACGTCGAGAGGGTGCCGCGCGGTCTGTGAGGACAAACTCGGCGGGAAGCCGCAGGATCTAATGAACTATTAAACTAATCAAACAAACTCGTCCAAATGTTTGCCGTACGGTGATAATGGCGGGCGCTTCAGCGGTGCCCGGGTTTCGTGGCCGCCTCCGTCGGCGGGGCATTGATATAGGGCCACCTAAAACTGACTCGGCCAGCTGGCGAACAATCGCGGCTAAGTCCTGCTCCGGTGGGAAGGATCCTTCGGTATCTCAGTGCCTCCTTAACCGTCCTTTTCCTCGAGCCCCGCTTCCATGGCTATCGTGTAGAGGCGATAATGCGCTCCGTATATTTCACACGGCTACGAGATTGGCCAATCTGAGCTTACCTTACACGCCGGCTCCCGGGCTAAATGATCTTAGCAATCGACATCGAAAACTCGACAAACGATAATGCGCGCTGTATATTTCACTCGGCCACGAGTATCGGCGAATCCTAGTTACCTTAAGTGGTCTTAGAAGTTAAATAACGTTATATGTGTATTAGGTCTAAAACTTTGTTTTTGCTGTTTTTTTTTTTTGAAATTAGGACCTTAAGTGTAAAATTTGATAATACATTTATGATTTCCTAACTCAGTAAGATTTAGAAATTATCCGCATTTCGATTAACAATTTAGAGACATTAATGATCTTATTGCAGAGCAAAAATATCAATTTTACATATTCACCACTTGTCTATAGTATAATATAGTATGCAAAAATTTGGTAAGTGTATACGAAAATGAGGGAAAAAATCGGAGAGTCCGTAACAGGATCATCAAAGTCTATATTATTAAATAATTTTAGTAATTGACACCTGACACTCAATGAAGAATCAGTATAGAGACATTTGGTACGCCACGCAGTAGATAAGGTTTCAGATTAGTTTGAAACACACACATTTTTGGACTTTGGTTACGGACTTTAAATTTTTTTTATAACATACCTTACTAATATCATAGTTTACGATGTGATATATATAATAATCTTATCAAATCCAAAGCGACGCTTGGAACTATTGAGGAGCATCGAAGATTGGCGGGGAAATTCTTCCGGCTGCCCTTCCACGTGTTTTGCCGGACGACGAAATTGTTTACCGGGCGTAAATCAGGGTAGCGATACGGACTCAGGGATCCACCGAAAGGACGCGGTATCTGATGTATTATCGGACTATGAATCAAAGACGGATATCCCCGGCGGCGTTCCAAATTTTACGATCGCCAATACGTCAAACGCCCCTAATGCTTCTGATATTACCGACATAAATCTGCCAGCCGGTAATACTGAGAGCCTCGCTACAGTCCCTTCAAACGGGTTATCGCGAGTTCTCTCGTCTTTCGAATTTGCCAGGGCGAGCGAAAGCGTAACTCGCAACGACGTAAGAGAGGCACGCGAGAAATCATGCTAACCGTGGGAAAACGTTCCACGATAAGCGTTAGAAAGCTGTTCTTAGACTTTGCTTGCCTACTTTATTATAGACATCGGTTGCTGCGATTGGTCATCCTAGAATATACCGTTTTAAGCCATTTTTACGTGAATACGTGTGCTGTTTAAAAAATTCTCGAGATGATGTGTAGAATTATAGCCTAAGCTTTTTTGATGAACTCCGACTTAAAGTCGGAGCCTTTGTCTACGTTTGCAGCGTGATCTATAAGAGGTTCGGTATTTGTTTTTTTTTTCTTCTTAGCACTTAATTAAAAGTCTGTTGTCTGAAAATAGAATTTAATCACTTGATGTTGTGAATGTATGAGATGAAAGATAAAAGAAATAAGTTTTAAGTTTCGTTAGGTAATTTAGTTTTGAATGATTTGGCGTGTACGTTTGTTTGATGTTTGTGTATCTGCTATTATAACGGTCTAGCATATATCCATGATAAAACAGGTTCTAAATAGCCGAGATTACCATGCACATATCTCGCGGAAAATTATTCGCAGACAATGGACGTGAATGAAATTCCGATGTTTTGCGTGGAAGCTCATTTTGTGTTCTATCCGCTATGCTTTGGGTTAAAATTATTTCATGTTTCATCAGCGAAGAAGTTTCTACTAAACGTAGTATATTTCGGAGATACATTTTGTAGAAATTTGAATTTTCCAATCTCGAATTAATGTCGCATCATGATTGATCGATGCATTTCAGCGTAACAGCACTGTACGTGTAAAATATTTCGAACGTGCCGATATATGCGTTGAAGTATAGTCATTAAGCTTGACACTGTATCATAAAAGAATTATGTCGCGCAAAGTGTGTTAATAGTATATATTTTAGACGTGTCATCTATGAAATATTACCAGTCAGGCAGTAAAGGTTTATAATGTTTGAGCCCTTTGGGCTTTACCAACCATATATCCTAAAAAAAATGTGGCCTCAAATATATTTCGACCTCCGCTGTTTGGACGCTCTACGTGACCGATGCTGTGACTTTTGAATGGATTAAACAGCCTTCGTCTCCTTTTTGGCCATTAACCGTCCTCGTCCAGTGTACGATTTAATTTGCTTACTTTCCGCACAAAATTATTCAAATGGTACCCATGCCCAGCATTCTATCCTTTGAATTTCCAGGCGTACGTTAATGTGCACAAGAAGAAGTTCCTTTAAATTTTTATCGCTGTGCTACACTGTATGCGAGTAAAGTATACTTCATAGTTTATGCACGATAAAAGTTTCTATATGGCGAAATTAAACAGTCCATTGATTTTCCTACCTTTAATTTTAATATGACAGATGACGCATCGCTATCGTATGATTTTTTTAACAGTTCCATGTCAGACGTAGTACCACCATTTTACAATATTGTGTCTTTTTATTCTTAGCATTGCTTTTTCTGGCTGTACAGATAAACTGACGGACTGAATAATCAATATATCTATTAATAACCATGGTATACCCTAGCATTTAATAAGGTATTAGAACTTACAGTTAGGATCAATTCTCAAATCTCGATACGATTAATTACACCGATTGTATTTCACTCGTTGCACCACCATAATTTCATTCTTCCGTTTGTATCGTGCCCAGCGACGAAAGTACGTCGATTAAATCGATGTGACGTGATGCTGAAGCTTACGAAGCGCCCAACTAGTTCACCAACAGAGTATCAATTTGCCCGTGATAGTCCCGGGATTAAAACTCGAAATTCGCGCTACCCTCTTTTTGCACTAATCGCCTTCAATGGGCACGCGCATTTAACGGGGATTTTTAATGTCAGGCACAATTAAACTCGTGCCCCAATAAGTATCCGAATTGACGGGCGTACTTTTACGGGGATTCGCTTTTTATATTCCGCGATGCCCGCTACGCCTGACCCCTAAATCCTTTGAGCGTGGTACTGACTATGGTTCTACTTAACCCACATAAAGTTCCTCTCTGGCCGAAGACTTAGAGCTGAGAATAGTGATGGTAAGACCGACTTGGGAAACGAGAGGTGCCCGGGGACTTGCAGCTGCAGCGTGCAGAAGCTAATCCTTGATAAATCCTCGAACTCCGTCCTAATTCAGTATTGAGCTTCCTTAATTTCATTCCGCCGTTGACCTCCGAGCTTTGAACCCTTGAATTCGAGTTGACTGCCGGAGCTCGACAAGATTTCTCTTAAATCGAAGGAAAAGAGAGACGAGGGCGCTTCTTTATCAAGACTCAAAGCCATCGACCTTACCTGTGGTTTCATTGATTTCCTGATTTTCATTTTGGCCATCGAGCGCTACTCAGCCGAGCTTATATCGAGTTACAGGCAAATATTTTTTTTATTTTGCTCCTGATCCTTTGTATCCGATAAGAACCTCGTGACTCGTGCTGCAACGAAATATCACGGCCGACGATCAACGAAGCCACTCTTGTATTGCATGATATTGGTGGAAATGTTCCCAGGAAATACTGTGGTACGCGCTGAAAAATATTTGCGCGAAACAACGCGGTACTGGCGTATGGAAAGTGGCGATAGAAAAGTTGGGCGAACTTGTCGGCCGCGGCGGATAATACGGAGTGAATGTAATTTCCAAAGTGGACGTAGCCGGGGACGAATAATGAACAATTTCCAAATCGTATTATATTATTACGTAAGTCCGAATACGAAAACAAGACGACGGGGAATGGAAACAAAATATCGTCAGGGAGATAATCAGCTTTCACGCCAGTGATATTTTGCAGGCGGCACCGCGTGGCCAAGCTTTTAGCATTCGACGTACGTACGCGTACTGTCTGCCAGCGCCCAAATTTTATTTCCAATTAATATTTCCGATATGAAACTATTCGATTGTTGTCCGTCCAAAACAAAGCGCTTGACGGTGTAAAAGCCCGTGTAACAATTTTTATTATTGGAAACCAACATTGATCGATGCCAGAGGCAATACTCAAATTGTTTTTACAATATTCCGGGCATTCTGTTCTCGTGTATTTTTATAACCCCATGCTGAAGTTAAAGTATATTAATAACGCAAATGAAAGGCCGACACGAGTATTCGTGCGTACGAGGCATAAAACAAATAACCAAACGAGTTTCCAACTTCATACAAAAATGGAAAGGAGTTTAATCAAGCGTGATAATCGAAGTAAATAATCCCTTACAAATCTCGTTTATAATTCCCGTGAAAGTTCCGAGCAAAGCTATCAACCCCGTCGCTACCATCAATGGCTTTCCACGCAGCAGAATCCAACTTTAGGGCAATTCCATTTTATCTTGTTCCCGTCGAAAATAAAGTTCCTCAAACGCGTTTTTACAAGGATGTTTTGCCAGCGCTAACGGTGCTCTCAATCGTGGAATTTTAATACCTATCCCACTCAGCGTAATTACTCCATAAACCTAAATCCGACGGTGCTTTTTATCACGAGTCCATGCTTCCGTTTTGCTTATAGCACCGGCTTGCCTATACCGAGGTGATTCACGGCCGATCCAAGCCGTAATGGCAAAAACCAGCAATTACTGCAACGTGAAAATTTGCGACTCTCAATTATTAGTTCGGCGCAGAGTGCGTATTTCTTCCGCGTTTAGCGCTTCCCTAATATCCCATCGTTACGGCGCGCCGCGCCCAACTTCCTATAAATACGCCGCAACGTAGAAAGGATAATTGGTTTCGAATCAATTCCCCGGAGTTACAGCACACTTTTATTAATCCGCGCATCGTCCGTTTGCCGACACAAGGAAGAAAAGTAGTTGTTTGATGAGGAGATATCTTCTTCCTCCTATAGACTATCACTGCCAGTCGCAGGCGCCGACGGATTTTCCAATAAACGTAGTAAAGAATCAAGCGAGTTCTGGATCGAAATATTAAATCCTTGTTGGATTACAATTGATTCATGAAAATGAGCTGAGGACAGTCTACTGCGGGGAAAGAAGTGGTTTAATGGCTTTAATGCCCGTTAATGTTTCGTTGCAGGCTTTGCATCTTCTTGAGAATACCAATCGTTGGATTATAAATAGGAAATTGCGGAGAGACAAATATGGTTATCGGTTGTTCGTAAGATAAACCAATGCCATGCTATGAAAGTTATACACGTCGAACAAATCAATATTTTGATGAAAGAATAAATACATTTTTCGAATTTATTTTCCAATGCAAAACTGTATATTGACTCTAACACCATGGCATTGATTTATCCTACCAACCGAGTACCATGTTTGCCTTTGCGTGCTTGTCTATTTATAACCAAATTATTGGTATTGTTTCGAAGAGGATGTGAAAACTGTACCAAAACGTTAGCAGGAATAATAGCAGCATGCTGATTGGACATAGACGATTCTCAGATTATTTTTACGAAGCATTAAAAAAATCTTCATTGCATAAGTAATTATCCTCGCACATTTTCCAAAACATTAACAGCAAACCGCGACGCGTACCTGGATCGTCACTGCTGAATACATTTATCCGATCGACCGGCCACTTTCATTAATTCCCATATCGTTCGTTCGACCGAAGCAAACGCGCTTTCCAGCTAAAGTTATGACAACATCGTTCCTCAATCATTCAATAATCCGCTTTTGTAGAAGCGAGAAAAAAAAGGATCGTAAGGCGAGGTATTGATAACTGGTCCACAAACACGGCGTAGCGTAAGAAGCTAATTGCTTTCGGATCAATTTCAGCGAGTTGCCACTTTTATTAATCCCGGTATCCTTCGTTCCATTGGCGAAGGGGGGAGGCGGGGAGGAGGAGGAGGAGGATACGGGCAAGGCTCCTGGAGGGATTCCTCGCGGTTCGATCCGAAGTCTATAATCCCGCCTACGGAATATCCGCTCCTCCTCTCTCGATGACCGTGGCAAAAGCTGGGAGTGGAAAATACGTACCGTTGTGCGTTAACCTAGCGCGATCGAATAAAGAGGAAGGGTCGATCGCGCGGAAGAATTCGCATTACTGCGAATCGGACTGCGGGGGTATGCGAACGCGAGTGCTTTATATCCGAACACGATTCCCCGGCAGTATGGAAATTATTCAACGGCGGCGGGGCAGATTATCTTCCATTTCGAAGTAATAGACAAAATCGCCCGGAACAGGAGGTGGAAGTATACTTTATGCTTACGGATCGAAACGGCCCGTTGTAGAGGGTGCGAGAGATTGGAGCGCTTAACATAACCACCCTTCGAGCAATGAGCTTAACTCATTCCAGTCGATAAAGCTTGAAAACCTACAATCGGATGAAAGCGTTCCTCCTTCCAGCTAGCGCAGGGCCGGTTTATCTATGAAAAAAAGGGTACGAGGACTTATCCGACTATCGGCTCTCCAAACTTGGATCATCATTTTTCGAGAATAACCGAGCGAGGATTGCGTTAACCGATATTCCAGGGTGGATGGACCGGTCTGATAATAACGAGCGCCTAGATTTTACTTCCCGGATGGACGAAATTTCGTTAACATCCAGAGTAGGTACGACAATGGGAAACATTTTTTTTCCTTCCTTTTTTTTTCCGAGGGGTTTTGTTCGAGGTTGCCGAGGGCAACGGCGCTCCCCGGGGGCTGCCATCGGTCCGATCCTGCTAATTAATCTCGCGTCCGATAAGGCTCGGCCCAAAGGCCGCGGTAAAACTCGCTAAGAGCGAGGAAGACCGCTGAGAAATGCCTCGATATATCAGCGTTAAGCCGCTCTGTCAGACGCACTCGGATATTATCCTGAATGGGGCTGATGGATACCGGGAGACTCCTCTCCGCTAGGCACTCGATACACCCATTCGCGAATGCTCGTGAGAACATGGCATAGCATGTCTATGCCCGTCCTCCTTCGTCGCCGTAAAGGCGATATTTCGATCCGCCCGTTGCCACGAACTTCCCACGTATTCACGATGTACGACCAAACCGCCTCCTCGCCTCGAAAGTTATTAACCCTTCGCGGCTCGGATTATTTCCGCCGTTTGTTTTTATCCGGCTCGTATAAATCTCGGCGCCTGCGAAAAACATCGTTTGGTCTATGCCGGTTTAAATATTTCGGCGTGGAACTTATCGCGTTATATAAGCTACGGTAGATGGGTTTACAAATTTCCGCATTTCTAGTTTTAGTTTAAGATTAGAAGCATCGATCACTTTTAGGACATATTCAGGACAAGCGCATTAAAAAAAATAATTAGATCAAATAAGGACATCAATAACTTTAGATAACGATCAAAATATTGCATGAAAATCATAGAAAATCGCTGAAAATGCATCGTCGGAAAGTGCCACGATTTTCTCAAGGAACGACTTTCCGGTCATTTTAACCGGTTCGTTAGTTCTAGTGTTAAACTTCTGTAATCGTTCGTCCCTAGGTACTGGATTAAAATTGATTATAATTGATCAGCATGAGATGGTACTCCTATTCATCTTTCTCGGTTAATTGTATAATGGTTGATGCACTGGTCTTAACGAGCAGTAGCTGCTTATACCATCATATTATTTACTGCTCCTTATACTTATATATTACACCGCTCCTCCTTAAGACCACTGTGTCAGCCGTTAAATAATTTATCAGTCCTTTTCTTCAACCATATCACATACGCCATAATATTCGTTTTCGTTTATTTTTACATCAACGGAGGCTTCAAAATTAATCTCGAAGAGTTACATCAGATTCAACGTGGGTCTGGCGAGAAATCCGCGCGCCTTATCCGAGCGTCTTCGTCATTGCACACCTCGTACGTCCCTCTAAATTTTTCCCCGTGCGCGAACGCCGGAGACCAACGCTCGGCGGGGAAAATCAAGATCTGTGTGGTTTTAACGGGACCGTCGTTAGAGATAACCAGTCACTGGAATGCCCCTTGCCCGGCGGCCGTATGGATCGTTGAGCGCCTCCGACGAGAATAAAAGGTCGGGAGCTTTGTACCGATTCTACGTGCGGCTGACCTTTCGCATAGCCGCATCTCGAGCGAACGTGGAACTCCCAGGGCCGGCGATACCTAGACGACGATAATACGATAATCGGCAGCTAGTACGGCGCTTGAATTGGTATTGCAGCGATACTAGAGAACGCTACAGCCATTCACCCACTTGCTAATGTATATCGCAGCTGCTGCTGATTCGGATTACGCCTTAAGGCTTCGAAACTGCAGAACGGTGATGGTTGTTGTCGAAAATAAAACGCGAGTTACTGTCGTGATACACGAGCGGAAACATAAGGATGAAAGAACGGAGAGAAAAATAATAGGAGTGAACACAAAGGGTAGTCAGGGGTGGAAGAGAAATCTGAACGCGCGGTTAATAACACGTCAGTCCTTAAACTGATTTTTGGTAATAGTATAATTATCGTAGGATAAGAAGCGCCGGAGGATGATCGAAATAAATTTAAAGTTCATCCTTTTAATCGAACGTCTGGTATGCGAAATATTTAGCATACCGGATGGCTTACTCGTAAGTTAGTACAGGCCGCAAAGGGATACGAGGGTAACGAGTAAATTTGCAACTTGATTTTCCCCCGTGCATTTTCGAGCTTCCATCCATTGCATGGGGGTACTCCAATTAATATAGTATTCATCTAGAAAATATTAGTCCACCAAACAAGGCAAAGCCAGAGCCACGAGCGGCAAGTGCGTGCGTACGATGTAAAAAATGCCCAGCCGATGGCTCGCCGGCCGCCACAGTTTTTAACCCGACCATTCGCCATTCCACCGTAACCGCCATTAACATGCTACAAATTTCGAAAGCACGAGCAGTCAGTCAAACGGACCAAAGTGGGAACCGCAATCACCGGCCGACCAGGTAATAGGTTAAGGTACCTATCCAATGCGACATTCGGTCGCACGGAGGTTTCGGATGCGAGTTGTCGAGGTTATTCCTGTATACGCCGGATCGCGCAGGTAGAACGAAAGCGGAAGGACGGCGGAGGGGGAGAGGGGGCTCTCTTTAATCTCCGGCTCTTCCGACGATAATCTTTCTCTGCCAGCGTAATTGCTTAACCCGTGCAGGTAATAAGGTTATCCCGTGGCCGTCATCGATCAAGCCCCCAAATCGATCGGACCCACCCAGCTTGCCGCGACTCGAAAGGCCGCCGGTGCCGCCGCGAGGTGTAATTCTCTTCCGCTCGATTGGCCAAAGTAGTTCGCGTATACCTGTAAAGAGAATCGTTGACTATTGACGGACCGACCCCTCGATGGACCCGTCGACGTCCGCTTTGTCATTGTAAGAGACTTTGCACTATCATCTTTAACCCCCGGTTCGCAGCTGCCCGAGTTCATCCTGCCCCGTGGCGCATAAGCCGGTTTGCTGGTTTACTCGCTGGATTTCTGCACATAGACCGTTGAAATCATTTAGCTTAGAAGCCACTTTTCGAGCGTTCTGCTATCAATGATGTACTCGGCTTTCGTTTAACAACCGATAGGTACTAACGCCAATTTGAATCGTACCTAATTAAACGATCATTTCCAGTATCGTCTGCAGCATTAACGACAATCGGTTTACGTTTAATAGAGACACGCCACGAGTACAACCTCGGTGTTATATATACAATTTTCCAGGTAACGTTGTGCACTATTCGGTTAGAGCGTCTCGTTCTATATATTCACTTCTACGCTAAAGGAACATGATTAAACAACGAAAGCGCCGAACGTCAGATACCGAAATGAAAAACCGTCGTATTTCACAATACTGTGCACGGTCTTCCAACGGAAGTCCGGTTTATTCGCGGAGGAGAAACGCACGGTATGCAAATAAATTTAATTAGCAGTCGTTCTCGCAGCGCGGTCCGTCCGGCTCTCTGGACAGGTCACTAGTTCCGAGAACAACTTCAAAAATAACGACGACAAAGGGGCCTTGCTGGGTACGTTCTCGAAAGGAATAAAGGAGGAAAAAAAACGAAGGATCGCGGATAATTACGTGGCTCGTGAAAGGGTTCGTTCGCCGGCGCGGAAAGTAAGTCCGCCTCAAGATCGACGATGGAGCCGGACGCAGTTGCCGGTCGAACGAATTTCCTGGTTTCCGCTTGGGTTATTCGCGACGTAGGGTAACGTACCGATAAGTTGTCGTCGTTAACGAAAGGCATCCTGTTACAGTTGCCTGAATAGAGCGGATTTAATCAGGGTGCACGATGGGACGAATTCGGGGGCACCCACAATAGCCGTACTCTGCAACCAAGGGGCGGAAGTGGAGGTACTCAGCACCGGGCCAGATCTCTACGTCGAGTTCGTCGCTAATTCTGAGTGGCCTGGCCAGGGCTTCAAGGCGATGTTCCAATTCCAGCCAGTGGATGATGCACCGCATCCTGGTGGGTAACGAACGCTGGTATTAAGAGAATCCACGATACCTTGGACCACTTCCATCGCGGTAGACCATGCAGGATTTTATTACGATGCCGGTTTTGTGGCAAAGAAGAGGCCGTAGTACTTGTCGTATCCATCGTACTTCCTCCGTACATTCGGCCTTTGCGCTTCGAGCCACTTTCCCAGATTGTCCATTTTTCATACGTAAGTTCCCTCGCGGGAACCGCACTATCGGTCGTGCTTGATTTTCGGAAAACTCCGCTCTCCTCCTGCCAGAGGGATAACCGTCTGGCGAAGGACCAGCTCGCTAATTTTCCTTCGCCTTAATCTGGTTTATGAAATTGCTTTCGATATATGTGTTTCTCGCGTAGGAAGACGGAATTACCTCGATGGGGTAAAGGCATTTAAGCCGCGGCGTTCGAAAACATTGGTTTTCTCGTCGAGCCTCAGCGGCCGCCGACTCGAGCTTTTGCAGTTTTTAGCGTCGGTATTGTAGTTTCCGGCTGCGTTTCTAAAGCTCGATTCGGAGGTGGCGCTCGCCGTGAATATTCTGGGGCGCCTCGCGCAGGGCTTTCAGGAAGCTTGTGCCCAAAACCAAGAGCTTTCGCGGAATTGCCGGTAAAACAGTGCGGGTAGCTTTCCAACAACTCGTAACGTTCGACGGTACGACCTTGGAGCCGCTAAGCGACTTCCAGCATCCCTTGCTCGGCGGTTAAGATACCTTCTCGGGTAAGCCTTGGAGATCCGTTAGTCGCCACTTACATCAAGTGCCTTCCGCGATCTCGTGTACCGTGGAACGCGAAATGAAACTCCATCGAGCTGATTCTTTCCATCTCCCGCTTTCGAGAAGCGGCGATTAAGGTCGTTACCGCTTTTACTCGCTACCGAAGCAAAACACGGCGGACAGGGACGCTATTTTTCCCTCTTCCCCATTAATACCTAATTCGGCGGGTCGATGACCCGATCGATCGAGCCCGAGCTTAGTGCAAATAAAACGCGTTAACGCCCCCGCGTATTTGCCGGGCGATAAATCATGGACGAAGATCCTTCGTATCAAGGTAGATTGGCCGTGTTCCGTTGCACGAGTGACTCCCAGCCGTAATTAACGGCACTGTATATTCCGGAGATAATTACAATAATGTGTTTCAGAGCTGGACAAGGTCGTCCCAGGGGCCGTTACCGGTAACCCCAAGTACTCGGTCATCGGGCCGGCTGTCAGCGCTACAAGTAAGTCGACCTCTAACGCCGCCGTGCGATTTATCATGTTTCTTAATCGACAAAAGCGCAGGACGCTCAGGAGGACGGTGCGTCGGGAGGACGTTAATCACGCCGATCGAGATTCTCGTTTTCTCCACGATGCCTCCTCCCCATTCTGATCGTTGCCCTCGCGGGTGTAAGGCGTCGTAAAGATTACGCCGGGATGACCCTACGATGTGAACGAGCGGTGCGATATTCGGCGTAAAATTTAAGTTTACGCCCGATACCGGGGACTTTTATAGGGCCTGGAAACGTACAGTTAATGGGCATGGGGGGCGTATCGTTTCCGTTGCTGTTTAAAGGGATTAGTTTGGTGCCGCGAGAGCGAGCGACGGCGGATACGTGGGGCAATATGATTTTCCCCGGAGCTTCTGGAATATAACTTCTCCGTACCGGGCGTATAAACTTCCGGAGTACTTTGTACTTGCAGAATCATCACCCGCATGTAATGTGCGCTCTGAAAGCCCGACGGGCGACGAACTTTATATCTTTTTCATAAAAATAAGATACCCGGATTATGAACCGGCATCTAACGTAAATTCGCCTGACGGCCGGTAGAAGACGAGTCGAGTTTCCTATGCGAGTTCGCAAAGTCCCCGGCTCTACGTTTATCTTAACGCTACGCCCATAAGCGCGGATCTTTCACCTCGTTTTTTTTTCTTATTCTCTCTCTCTCTCTCTCTCTCTCTCTCACTCTCTCTCTTTCTCTTTCTTTTTCTCTCTTCGCCTCGTCTCTATTCGAGGCACGAAGAAGGAGTCGGGGCTTAGCGGTAGAGGTACATACGTGATTTCAGGATTGTATTGACAAGCTCGGGAGATACTGTCTACCTCTTGGAATTTTTAGTCTCTACTTTCTCCCTTCGAACGTAGTTCGAAATGTCCCTCTTGCTCGCTTGACGCGGCACGATTTTTGTCACCGCGTCAATGCCTCGCGTCGGTGCCGATTGTGGAGTTGAGTATTAAACCAGAATACCGGGGCCCCGATTAATCTGCGTGCAGGGATGTTTCAAACATTCTCGCGAGGGCAACTTTAATTTTAACTTGTACGTGCTTCCAGCACAGTTCTATTTACTCGTGTAACTCAGAACGGAACTGAAACATTTCGTGTTGATACATACAATTCCGGGTTTAAACTGGAGCAGGTTAGACCGTATCAGTTTTATCTCAGCGTTTTTTGTTATGATTCTGTAACGGACACTCTCCGTGAGATAAATTTCAACTGGACGCGTCGGATTGTCCGTTTTTACATAGCGCTTCGCGAAATATATTCCCACTCGCGTTTCGTTTATAACTCTTCGCCCCGATAACTGGACGATGGAATATTCATAACCCCCTGTATCCTCGTTCCTTTTACCGACTACATTACGCCCAAGTGTTATAAAAAAAAAGTGAACGCGCATAATGATCGCATAAGTATGTTAATCGACGCCTTATCCAACCTGAAGTATCAAGTTGTCCGCCGACAATGTCAGACGTAAGACTCTTAGTGCTTTACGTGCGAACGTTCTTGACATGCATCGTTCGCGGTTTTCATTAACGCGAAGGAGGCACTTACCAAAATCCACGCGAATGCTCGCACTTGCATCGCGGTATATCGAAACTTTCCACTCGCGCTCAGCAGTATTCAAAGTAACCGCACAATGGCTTCTAACAAAACGCACAATTGCCCGTGGCAAGGAGTAATCCGTGTCTTTGAGGAATTCTGCCGAAACGAATGACGCGCGATGTTCGATGAGGGATCCGCTTAAGCAAAAACCACCACGTCGGATCGAACTTAATCGTGGCGAACAACATTTCCTCTACGCTTTGATCCTCGAAATCGTTGAAAAGAGAAAAACACTCGCGGTATCTAACTAATTTCCACGCACGGATAATTCGAACATCCTCGTGGGGTTAACTTTAATCTTAATTCGCACACGGTTTCCGCGCGGTTGTGCTTACCCCTGTAAACCTATCTCGTAATATGATGCAGGTGCAACGGTAATACAACAGCGTAACTGTAGGCGAGGGTCGGAATAAGAACCTTTATCAGCGCAACTGAGTGTGCTCAAAACTGGGAGAGAGCCCCGCGTAAGGGTCTAGCCTCGCTTAGGTTTAACCATAAAACAAGGCACGCGATGTATCCCCCTGCTCTTATACACCGAGCCTATTTTCGCGTGTGCACAGACCCGCCAGTAAGTGCTCTAAATTATCTAAGCACCCGCAGCGGCGTGGGGCCAAAGCGTGCGCCACTCGATAGGTTTTCCGTCACCAGGGGAAGAAGCCTCGACCGAGAGGCCCTATCGCGAATCGTCTTTTTCCTCCTCCTGTGCAAATGCTACTCCCTTTAATTCCTTCTCCATCGTTCGACATAAGCGCCTTTTTATGCCCATAACAAGGCGGACCGTGTCAGCGGCAAGTTGTCCTCGATGGAAAAGCTCCGAGCGCGATTTAAAGAGAAAAGTAACGTCGGCGTGAGATAAATTATTGTTCGAAGTAATCTTGCGCCGACAGTCGGCTACTCCTTGGAAGTTCTTACGACGAAGGGAGCTTTAGATCCTTTGAACAATGCGATGGTCTCTTGCCATTAGGAGTTAGATCTTAATTTGTATTAAGCTTGAATCAAGAGAGCGTCCTGAAATCGGCGGTTTTATAAGTGGAATTTATTTGAAAAGCTAACGCTCGTCTTACCTGTGCATCTTGATGGTATCGATTATTTTTTAAACCGTTGTTTTTTCGAACTGTAAGCGCCCCAAAGATTTGCTTTAAAAGTTCGATAAAAACGTTTCTTCAAGTTACGCAAGGTTCTCTTTGAGTAGCGAACTTTACGAAAGTTTCGTAATAATGTAACTCCCGATAAAGTATCGTAACCTGGCGTTAAATCAATTACGCATTCAAATCATCTACGTGTTATTTTTAAAGATTCTTTCTCTCGGGGCATTCAGTTTCTTGCCCATTGCTTCCTAAGAAACTATTTGTCTCGCTGTTACGACAATGTCGCGATGATGTGGTTTATCGATATGAAACCGGCGTAATTAAACGAGTCAAGCGCAGTAGCAATCGCTCGACTGGCACAAGCTCGATGTCTCGTAAAGGACTAATTAAGCACTGATAATGTAGTAATTTTGTATCCGTGTTTACGCTCGGTTATTTTCCCTACGCTCAAACATCGTTCTCCACGAAGTGCTCCTACACTCTGCCTGTGGCGTTTAGTAAATAAAATGGCTCATCCGCAGCATGCTCCAAAGCAGCCATCCATGGCATGATAGTTCGATACCCCGTAGAAGTTCGGCACCGCGGTATGCTTTGTCCCGACATCCTGGCACGGAAAGAGGGTTCTGTTCACAATGTACCCGTTCCACGGGCATGCTGAAGAACGGCCGGCGATTAAATTGATAATTCCACGTGTTTTCTCAGCTCCCAGGGGCGGCCCCACTCCGCGCCGGAGGTAGGCGAAATGGGAAGGTATTTAATTAAACAACGGCTCGAGGCGTTACGGAAAGATATTTTCGTAGTTCATCGTCAGACGTCGTTAGTTTGACTCGTACATACTCTTTTACCTTTTAGCCCGGCCTGGCGGGCGCGTCGATAAAGTAATTACCTGCGAAACTAATTGCCCCGATAAATAGATGGGAAAACTCGTTGTATCGGCAAGGAGGCTGGCCAAGTTTTCCAATTTTCGCCCTGTTCGGCTGTAAAACCAGGAGGGAGGGGGTAGGGGGGCCAATTCGCGTTGGCCGAAGTGCGACGCAATATCGCGTACATCTAGGATCAGTTTACGGTTAACCGTATACAACTGTTTATTGTACCGTATACCGTGGCGAATAAGCGATAAATAACAAGCGTGGACACATAGAGACCCACGGCGGTAATGCTCTGCTAAACGTATATATGTATTACCCTCCCTGAAAAATAACGTATTTCGCGGATAATGCGCTAGCACGGGACGGTAAATTCCAATGGCGCTGCCGGCCCGCTGTCGTCGAGCGGAAAGATGAGCCGAGAATGCGGGAAAAACGAAATAAGGGTGAACGATGATGGATTGAAATTCAGCAATTTTCCCTCTTTGGGGGTGGCTGCGCTCGCATAGAGCGGCAACTTTCGGGTACACGTAATTTTATTCCACAGTCATTTTGTGCCGGGTTTTGCATCAGAAAAGTCTACCGCCCTAGAATTCGCGGAAAGTTCGTTCATTGGTTATAACCTCCCATAGGAGTTTGCTTTATTAGACGCCCATATTTTCCCGAAATTATGTTCGGAATTATGACCATGGGAGCGATAGGGCAATTGCGAAGCATTCTTCTTGGTCGAGACCAACCGGTTTCGTATAGTCTCGAGGAATGAACGATTTTCGATACAAGCTGCATGAAAATTTTTCTTGTTTCCGTCGACCCGACCCAAGGTTCGAAATGAGTTTTGTTTAATAATACCGTACCCCACTTTGTACAGCCTTGCACTGCTGCCTGTAATATCCAGCTCTGACAATTTTCGCAGAATCTCTGTTTTCTCAACTTGCCTTATGCGAAAATCCGCGTGTGATTTCATGCACGCCCGATTCCACGTGGATCGAAGAACTGTTTTTACAAAACTTCGAAGCTACTGGTTTCTGGAATTATTCCTTGTTTGTAACTTCAATATATATATGGACACATTTCAGTATTTCGAATGATCGAGCAATCATAACCTGCTTATAATAAATATGGTAAAGAAAACTTCGTCATCTTAATATAGCCCGTATTATTTTTCCTTATTCGATTTTTGTATACAGCTTAAGATAATTCGAATACCCATCGACACAAAGTGCCTTCATATCGTTAATCTCAACGCAACAGTACAGTTGTTTCGTAAATTTCAGGCATTGTCATTGCAATACATTATATTAAAGAAATAGAAAAAGGAGCAAACCGATCGTAATTTATTTAACCGAATACATCGGTACTAGGAAAACTTTGATGGTTACACGTCTCCATCGGACCGCGCTTTAATTTGCCGAATTCGAGTCCGACTAGCGAGAACCGTTTATGAAACGCGACCCACCGCGAATTCCTACGGTCGATTCCGTCAATGCGTGGCCGAATTCACCGTGCAAATTCATCGTCGAAGCTACAGTGGAAAATTCCATTTCCCAGGAGCAAGACTGCGCGTCGCAGGGCGAGCTTCGCTTAAGCGCAACGTGTCACACTCTTCGACTTAGGCCGTGCACAATAAGGTTTGATCATAATAACCGCGACCGTAAAATGTGGCCACCTGCGCCTACGACTTGGATGCCGAATGATCCACTCGAAACGAAACGACCCTCGGTGATAAAGTGCGTACTAAACCGGTCGTGTCGAGGAGAGGAAAGGGACAAGAGAAACAAAGGGGCAAGACGGAAGGAGCCTATTACCGACACTTGTCCCTGTAAACGCCTTCGAGAGATTTATATCGGAACTTGGACTCCTCTTAGCGCTCTTAGCGCCGCTCTGAATCGGTCGCGCCCTCTCCCCCCCCCCTCCCGCCTTCGCATTCCAGAGCAGGGGTCGTAAAAAATTCGATCGGCAGCGTGCATCCTTAATCAATAGTACCGCGTGCCGATATTAACGGCTCGACCGAAATTGCGGTCGGTGCTACGTCACGGCCGGCTATCGCGGCGAGATAAATTTCGAAAATCCACTCTCCGCATTCTCGGCTGTAGGTTGGAGGGCGCGGAGTTAAATGCCCGGTTTCATGACCCGCCGGGGAAGGAAGATATCGGGGAATACGATGAACGTAGAACGCGACTGTATGTGCTGAATGTGGCTCAGGGTTGCTGGGTTCAAGGAGAACTGCTGGCTTCAGATGTGGCGTGGATCGGATTCAGGCGCAGAAACAGCTGGAATTTTGAGAGCTCTTCTTCTTTCTCGACGTGATGTACAATGAAAATGGCGAAGATTTAAAATATCCGCGTACGTCGTTCGATCAGGGCCACCGTGTATGGTGGTAAGGGAGAGAATTTTCAGAAATCCACTCAATTCATTTGAGGCTGTAGGATGTACAGGGTACATTAAGGTGCAGAGTTTATTATCTATATTGTATTAAAGGACAGGGTTTATTATCAACGGAGGAAGAAAAATACAGAGAAGGCTGACTCAGTAATTTGATAATGAAACTTGTCGCTTTATGAGGATGCATTTTCTGAGATTTACGATGATTTTCATCCAGCATTTGGATCGTTATACGGGTTTCTTAAAATATCCCGTGCGGTCTACTGTTTCTTTAAAGGGACATACAATGTCCTAAATATATCCCAAAAATAGTCGGTAGTTCTTGTGTCAAGCAGGATAGTGGAAACATTTCAGCGCGACAAGAAACAGCGATTACACCGGGATACAACTACCTTTTTCCCTCGTTTCTAAACCGCGTCTATATCTAATCAATGCGAGCACGCGCCAATGTTGCAGCCCAAAATTGCAGCCGGTGCTACGTGACGCGAGGCGGACTATCGCGCGGACATAAATTTCAGAAATCCACTCCTCCCCCATTCTCAGCTGCAGAGCAGAGGTTGGAGAATTAAATGGCCACTTCACGAGCGGCCAGGGAAGGAAGATATCGAGAGTGTGGTGGTTCGAAGACGTATCACGGACGATATTTATAAGCCAACGTGACTCCAATCACCTCCCCGGAACCCACTTTCCGCGATGGCTCCGTGTGCGAATCGCGAAACAGGCCGGCCGATAATTATAAGCTAAACGATTGCAATCCCGCACCGATATTAATAACCAAAGCAAGCTATAGGAGCCGAGCTGCGTCGCTCGAATGGGGGGTGCGGTGTCGAGATAAATATCGGAAATCGAGCCTGGCCATTCTCGATGGCGGATGGACGAGCGAGGGATGGAGAGTGTAGAATTAAATGTCGGATTTGAGGAGCGGCCGGGAAAGGAAGATATCGGAGAAAGGCGACGGACGTCGGATGCGTCTGTATGCGTCGAGTGGTTCGAGGTTGGCTCGCCTAGGAGGGCAGCGCTTTCGAGATGTGCCGCGGGCGATATTTGTGCGCGACGAAGGTGGGATCATACGGAAGAACGATAAATCGACGGTGGCCAACGGAGCAAGGACCCGCCGGCGTACGCCGCCAGTTTGACGTGGGTTATCGATCCCCGCGATACGACCGCGAACCGAAATCAGGCGGTCGGGGGCCGAGCTCGGGCCTTAAGAAACGTATAAGATCCGTCTCGTGTGCTTTTCAAGAATTGACGTTGAAAGAGTCGCGATTTACGCCGGCTCTTTTTCTCCGTGGAAAGGGAGGAGGAAGGATGGGAAGCCCGGTGACCCCTTGGAAGCCGTGGAAATCTAATAGACCGCAAGCGAGAATGAGATATCGGCTTCGGGATCGACCTCGATCGATGGACCGCAGCGGTACTTACCAACCGGCGTATCGTGAAATTCGTATCCGAGTAGACCTTGTCGGACTTCGATCTATCTATTTGACCGACTCGCCCACCCTCCAGCCCAGTGCTCTCCTTCCTCTGGCCATCAAGACGATTAAATTAATAGCCCGGCCGCTGGTTACTTCTCTTCCTTCCAGGATTAGTCGATGAACGTTTCGATATTTTTCTGATACGAGTCCTCGGGGGTAGACGTAGCGTAAGAATTGGCGTTCTGTCCCGAATTAAGGCGAGCCTCAAAGTCGCGTCGAAGCTCCTCCAGGGCGTCTGGAATGATTTTCAGATCGGCCGAAAGGTAATCGAGTAATTTGGATTAATGGCGCGATGCTTCTCGGAGCCCGCCTCGGGCCATTTGTTTCCATCAGTCGCCGTTGGTACGTGAGCCCACTTCAGGGCTATACATACATATGTACCTTTTTATTCTCGGCCCCAAAGGCCCATTGTGCAAAAAGCACGCACGAAGTTCGCATATACCCACGGTTAACGAATTTTGCGGCGCTGCTGCGGGGCGGAGGGCCTCGGTAACTAAGCCAGGCAACCATTTGGGGGTAATGAAGACGAACGAGCTTTTCGATTTGCACCTTCGAAGAAGGTCACGTAACGGGGACTATCGTTTTATTCGTGCGACACTGATTATCTCATTTGGAGTCATGCCACCGCCGTCCAAATATTTCTTGCACTTCGAAGTCCAAATCTGGGTTGCACGCTGTTTCTTGCCGCGACATCTTCCAAAGCGTGAACAAGTACGCACGAGCGGGATCATCTACGAAGCTTCGCGTTGCAAGCTGCTCCTCTAGTTTCTCAACTATCCGCTTTATTATGTTTACAACGAGGACAGCCGAAAAATGATCTCTTAACCAACACTGTAACGAGGAGAACACTAGGCAGTACACCGTAAAGTCTTGTGCAGAGACTGAATATATCTATTCGAAGTCACAAAAGACGCGACAAAGAGTACTCGTGTATCGAATTTACGTGGTCCTTAAAAAAAAATACTTTTCTCATCGCCATCGTCCTTCGCACTTATCGAAAAGACGCTCGAGGTGCAGATCGCAGGATTCTTTCGATCTCTCGTCCACCACGAACCGCTACCCGGTGCATTAACTCGCGGCAAGTTTGTCCGGCCATTAAAACAAAATCGTGCAGCCAAGGGCACAAGGTAGTTTCCTGGATAAGCGTCATAGGCACTTCGCGAAACTGGCGAGCGGGGCAAGTTTGCTTAAGCGCCTGCGGTCCGCCGCGAAAGGAACTTGCCGCAAAGGTGGGCAGGGTCAATAAATTTCGACGGAAGCGGATACTCCTCACTTCCAGCCGAATCGGGCAGCCCTGGATTATTCCGCCCGATGTTACACCCGAGACGTTGCCCTTTTAAATATTGCCACGCGGATGGTTATTTTATGCAGCGGACCTCGCCGGCCGACCTGCACGGACGCATGCGACATATTTCCCGCAGCGTGGCATTACGATCGAAGCTGGTGGACAATCAAAGGAACCCGTATTAATCTTTCACCCCGGCACGGACCCTCGAAGAGACTCCTGCCACCGCCTCCTTCCCCCAGGTTCGCGCCGGGGGGATTCGAAGGCGCCTCTTTGAAAGGTTATGCTGCGAGCGGAAATACATTACGGCGGCTCCTTCGCCGGCGCGATACCCATGGAAATATCCTCCGCAAGAAGTGGGCGTCACGAGGGAGCTCGGGCTGGAAGCGTGATTAAAATTAACACGGTTAGAAGAGGACGGAACTTTAATCACGAGCATTGGAACTGTCGTTCGATGAATAACCCGTGGGTGAGCGTGTAATTTTATCGCTGCAAACGTAGTCTCCGGATGCTTTCCCGAGCCGAGGTCGGGAAAGGTAGAGCCGGGAGCGGTGGCTCCGACGATCGACAGTATTTAGCGGGCGGTGGAATCGTGGGGAAAGGTTCTTTACATTGCTCAATGTAATGTTACAGGAAAAATTGAGATTCTCGTAATGAGGGGTACTATTAAAATCTGGCACTGAATGAATGATGGAAAACGAGTTTATTCGTATACGCAGAAAAAAAAAATAGAAATATGAAAAAAAAAAAAAAAAGCAAACCCCATGCGCTCGGACCAAAA
>JBCFXI010001965.1:0-34083 GCA_038496175.1 Ampulex compressa | reverse complement strand
GAGAGCTGATATTGCAAGGCTTGTGTGTGAAAAAGTTCTATTAATTCTACACAGTAGTTTTTGGTTGGTGAAAAACGAAAAACAAAACGAAATGACTTTCCGAACAACCCAATAGCTTCGCCAAGGTAAAAGCGCCAGGAGTTGAAACTGTTTGAAGAAAAGTAAATAAATAGCTCGAGCTATGTTGACAAACAGGCGAGACATTCCTTCTAGTGTCAACTACTTGTACTGTTACCTTAGTGTCATTGTAAAAAAAAAAAGGAAAGAAAAGAAAAGAAATGAAACAGGGATTAATTACAAATTCTTTACGTCTGCCATGCAATCTTTGCGAAGCATTTCGATTTAATCCAACCGCGACCGTAATGTTGATTCTGTAAACATTTCGGCGACGAACTGTAACAAATCCCATTGTGTTTATATTTTGCTTTAATCTGTACTTCTGCTTTCACTGCGACGTGTTTATTCATCGATGGACGTGTTTTGTTGTGAATATAATTTGAATCGTAACCTCTCGGTGTTCGTAACAAATGTGCATAATATGTTTGAACGTTAAATCCTGGATTTTTATATCATAGCTTTAATATTAAACGTTGAATTTTTACGTGAAATTATTTTATACATGTAGAATTATTATATAATTTTTTTTATCATACCTTTTTTATTAAAGCAATATTTCAGTATGGAGATCTACTTCCAGACTCCTTTGTGAGAAATTAATTCTGCTCTGTTCTCTATTCTGAGTAAAATTGAAACGCATAAGCGTTGAGCGTGTAATTTGGATAAACAGCGATTTAAAACAACGCTGAGCCACGTTCGGTTATACATCGAGATTTCAGGGTTATTTGACAACAATTTTTCACAAAGGTATGAGTTCTTTACCTTTGTCGATTCAGCGTTAATTACTTTTCCACACTGATTCGAAATAAAGTTTAACTTTGAAGGATGCGCCCTTGTACCCTCAATGTTGCATTGCCCTTGGACGAGTTTCCAACGCGAATTTGTTTGCATTATACCCTTGAAATATATATCTCTGATGTATATAAACGCTGGGATAAATTCATTATTATAAATACGGTACCAGTGATTATTTTTAATGCCGCTCATTTAATATATTCATATCGTTCAAATATCCAATACCATAAAACAACGCAGCTAACTTTGCCATTGGTTTTCCGAAGAACGATATATATACGTATGTACGTGTAACCATAGTACTATAAAAATACACTTTTTGCTGATTACATCCCTGTCCACTCTGTTCTACGAGCTTCCTCCGCAAGGTGTACATGGAATAACGTAAATTTCGTGTCCTCCGGTCGCACGCACGTCGTACCCACGTATACAGAAGGGTCGAACGTTAGACGTTTATCAAACCTTAATTTCTCCATCCTCGCGTGACGCCAAAGTTATGGGCCAAAGATACGTATTCCTTAATTGCAATGGAAACCAGGAGTCGTGGATTAAATTACACGCACGAAGTTTCCGGTACGAATATATACGCCATGTTCAGAGAATATCCGTCATTCGAGGCACAGGGCTGACAGTATTTATTTTAATATACATCCACGCACGATGAAGTATATCGGATAAATACACTTCACCAGCTGTATACACTGGATATTTACTCTGTCGACAAATTGCTCTATCGGGCCACCAAGTTACGTGCTTTAAGCCTGCACTTTACAGAGCGTAAAGCGGAGAATGTCGAATCGTGGGGACAATCCGATCGCTTTGAGCCGCCGATAAAGGAAGCCATAAATCGACTCGTAATCGATGAGAATTTCGTGAGTCTTTGAAGTCGAGGCATGACTGTCGCGGAGCGCAAAAAAGTTACATTCGCGAGAAAAGCCCAAGGGAACGGCCACTGGAGATAGGCATTAAGATAACACTTGTCCTGAGCCTCTGAAAAAACAGCCCACAATAGACGAAAAGGTATATGGCGCAGTAATGCGAGAAGGTCGTAAAACTGACCTTACGGGCCTGATAATTATCGGTTACATCTTGGTGAGATACGAACAGTAAAAGCCTTTATCTATATTGCTGTTGGCGAGAAAGTGCTTTTCCTTTGATATATTACAGTGCAGTAAGAATATAGATGTTAGAGACGAGATAAACAATATTCAGGAATAATGCTCTTATGCTCCTCTATAAGCAATTTTCACCTAACTTCTTGTTCGTCCTTGCCAATTAATTCTTATTTTAATCTAATACCGCGATTGACACACACCATATAATTCTCCCTTATAATATTAATAACGAAGATTTGTAATTGCATCGTAGAAAAGTTGAGTTGCGACGTTGTTAAAAATAATGGAGCAAAAACGCAATATTTGCGAGCGATAGTCAATTTGTAGTTATACGCGGATTACACGTTGTTCCTATTTATTTAACTCCTTGTTCGTCGTAGTGATTAAAAATTTTACCGTATCCAAGTTGGCTACCTCGTTAATGCTTGCCATTAATTAACGCACTGTTCGTCACATATAATCCCTCCCCTTTATTCCGCGCGCTCTTTTTATTAGAATATCCAGAAATTCAGCGTTGCATATTCAACTCCGCTGAGGTAAACCGACTGAAATTTATGGCGTTACACACGCGGGACAGTTAAAGGACAATCTCGAGTTTATCGTAACCTCGACTTGCCTGGGCGCATTAAATTCGTATATTCAGGCTAGTCGTGCGAGAAGATGCCTTCATGAACAATTTCTCCGCCAGCCAAAAGCCTACAGAGCAGACCAGGGGGAGGGGGATGGTAAACTTGAAACTATGCACTCCTTAGTGGTTTAAATTCAAGTATGCACTCTTGTCGTCCAACGTTTGCCGCTCGCTGTATCCGTCCAATGTTTACTATATCCGCACACGGTACGGCACATTATCGAGATAAATATACCAGTAATTATCACGGATCGATAATCCCTTAGGATAATGTAAATTTATCCTCGAATTCCTCATATATACCGATCAAAATTCGTGTATGTACCATATCTCGAGGATGTTCAGCAGTTACTTTACAATGTTTAAAACGAACCGCCGTCTTTTAACGACTTTCATAACAAACCTTGACGTCGATGACGGAGATACACTTTGGTTTCGTCGACGGTGCCAGTCGATGAAAATAGATGAAGAATATAACGTCCAGTGGAAGTATCCGATGGCTTTGACGTTATGCGCAGAATTTGCGCGTGGACCAAAAGGAGGAAGGAGCGAGGCATCGGTAAAAACGTTACGCGCGATCGTGTCGTCGTGATCAAAGGGAAACTCTCTGGCCGTACGTCGAAAAACGTCGATCACGGCTCGATTAAGAACGCACGATCGATCAAAAGCACGGAGGGGACCACGATGGAGTGCGAAATTGCGCGGGGCCAAAGAGGAGAGCGCCGAATGTGTCGTACCGCTTGAACAGCCGCTATTCGGCCAGTGGCCGCGTATAGCGGCTGATCGGTTAACGAACATAATCCTTTCAAAGACGATCTTTGTTAACTTTCTACAGATACACTGACTTCGAACTCACACATTAATACAGCGACGTCTCGTCGATGAATTCGATTTTATACCGCCAAGTGGCGTATGCGTTTAATATCTCGTCTCCATGATAACCAATAACAGTCTTGATTACGATTACGAAGCATAACCTAAAATATCAAAGTAAATGCTTCTACAAAGTCATTTCCAAACACATAGAACTGGTACTTTCCGTGAAGACAGACAAATTCGTTGACCGATTATCAAGTTTCTCTTTCGTCGGATCACTTTCGAATCATGGAAAGTCTTAAAAAATGCCCTCTTAAAAAGCGCAGCCATTTTTCTACGAAACGACGTTTAGTGTCAATCGATCTCGTACTTCGATTGGTGGTTCAGCAATACGCCGCGTATCGATTCGCGGCATCGACCGTGATGCGCAGCATTTGGTGCGATTAGCCCTTGTGTAATAGCTTCCTTTCTGTGTGCACGCTCGAAAATTCAACGCGCTGTCCTTTTGACGAGGTGCGAAACGCGAGGCCACGGGGCGGACGGTAATAATTCACGTTCGTGTAAAGTTCGTAATGTGGAGCGGCCGCCGGCGTAACGCCACCTTTCGGGGTGAGTGGCCTTTGAGCCTCACTGTTCTACGCTCTTTTGCCCTTTTAATTACGCGTTAAATATACCTTACAAAGCAATTTATTTTTCTTTCACCAGAAAATTCCCCGACGAATATTAGAGAGATTCAATTACGTTTCTAAATGTATAATCATAATTGTGAATGGGCTCTAGTATGGTAAAAGCACCAGTAGTTGATACTTTTTCAGAAAAAGTAAATGAATAAGGAAATCACAAGCTGGGATACGTCAAACCTTATTAGCCTATATAGTACCGCTCTTCAGCGTCTTAATTGCGAAATACTGCGCATAGTGCGTCATTGAAAACTCTTAAGATTTTTACGTATTTTCATATATAAATCGCTAGGGATTAAAATATAAGTATCGCAAGTTTGTACTATTTATCTTACCAAGACTAGTTCAATAATTGGTTTTTCTCCCTATGCCAACAACTCTAACAAAAGGATCTCAACTACTACATTTTGAAAAGGATGATGTTTGTTTGTTTTTTAGAATAGACATTTTGTTTATTAGGTACTTGGTTTTGAAGTAGGCTGAAAGCAAGTGAAGTTTATAAACCTACATTTAGGATATTGTTCCGATGTATCGGGTAAAAACGAGATCGATCCGATTCTGCACTTTAAATCTCGGACGGGGTTAATGAATATCGATAGGTTCGTCGTGCACAATCTTCCGGCTCTATCGAGGCTGGGATGGAGTTAGGAAGAAGCGACGATGGCATCGAATTATCGCAGATTCCCATTTTCCTGCCAGATAGAGCCTTGATTATATTCCCCTAAACGTAGCAGCATTTTTGCATTACGCTAAGAACCTTGCTCCTAATTTCAAAAATCCATTTCTATCCCGCGTTTATACATTACACCATTCCTTTTCCATACCTTCGACCAAATGTATTATAATAATAAATCCTTGAATTAATTTCGCAGAGTTATATCGTTGCCAAGGATCAATGCGATATGATCGTCGAAGTGCAAAAAACGTACCTGAGCGCAAAGCCTCTTCGTTTTTCCACCGCTCGGTGCAGTCGAGTAAACTCAGAGCGGTAATTACATTGTCCTCCTCTACGTCCAACGAATAATTAATGCCGCTGTTTAATTTCGCAAGGAGACCAAAGTCGACGTGCTTTCACGCGCACTGGAACACCGCAAATACCAGGATGTATCGTACACCACTCCCGTGAACGTCGCGCCCCTCCGAGATCCTTTATCTACCCTTACGATTCCACTGCCGGGTTTATTAAGCAACAAGTAATCCTGTGGGGGGAAATGGTATTGGAATTAGCAAGGAAACCATCGCCGCGGAGTTTTGATCGAACTGTCGTTTGAGCATCGATTAATCCTTTGCGGTCGGACAAATTTCATCCATTTCACGCCGGTCAAATCGCATTCCAACTCGTATTCGAGTTACACATCGAAACTACTCGCTGTACAATCGGAGGGATTTATCAAAGTCTTCGTGTTTTTCGTAGTTGAAAATGAGTAAATAAAGGAGTTATAAAATACTCCAGTGTTTTTCATGGTTAAAAGCGAGAAAGGGGGTTGTGAATATAATCATACTCGATCTACGACCGCAAAAGAACAGACGGTTCGTTTGTTCGACGCGTGCCTCTCGTGAAAGAACCGACGAACAAACGCGATGATCGAGGGAAGATAAACGATCGTCGCATAGCCCAGTTTATACTTGGCTGTTAAAAGCTCGTTGCTAGGATGCATTCGTTTTAATCGTCCGCCTTCGGTTGATTTTATTTCGCTTTACGCGTCGAACAGCGTCCGATACGATGAACAATCATGGCTGTTGCGAGAACAACGCATGGCCGTGCTTTGCTGTCGCGCCGCGAGTCGAAAGCTGATTGTCGTTAGCCAACCGCCGTTTAATAGGTGGTCGATTCGATCTGAATTTCCGAAACGCATCGAGCGAACGTCATCGAATGTACAGCACCGATCGTCGTGAAAAGTTCCCCGTTATAAACAGTGTCGCGAGCACCATTTACCCGCTTAATTCAATTTCTCCTCGTACGCCACGTCCGATTGATTAATTCCAATTACATCGAATATTTATGACATTTTTCATTGACATTCTCCGTTGAATATTTATAATCGCGGTGTCATGGATACCTCCGGGCCGTAGATTAACAAGTTAATTCATATTTACCATACGTCAGCCCGGTAAAAAGGAAAGGCCCGACCATCGTCGAAGGATCATCGAGAGCGGAATTTTCGATTATCGCCAATTACGTGCGATAATAATTATACCTACGTGAAAAAAAAAAAGAAAAACAACGCGATAGAACGGCGGTGGTTCGAAGCGCGGCGTGAAAAATCCTCTGGGATTTTTCAACCGTCCCTGCTTAAACGAACGATAGGACTGTCGTTCGAAACATTCCCAACCGGCGGTTCTTACGCGATGGACGAAATTGCTCCCGCAACAGGTTAACGAAATATCATGGCCGACGAGTGGTACACTTGGGGACAGGTAGGTGGTCGCGGTGGTACTGGCGAAAATTCACGAGGATCCTTTACTCCCTCTCGCCGTTTTCTCTCTTTCCCTCACCTCCTCCCCTCTCTCTCTCTCTCTCTCTCTCTCTCACTCACTCTCTATCTCTATCTCTCGCTCTCTTTCTCTCGTCCTATCATTCTCTATCTCCCTTCTCGACTGCGGAGGAGCCTGCGCGATGCTGCCGGTCCACAATCCTAAACCTGAAGCGATTAGGAAGAAAATCGGTTACGCGTTTCAATCCGTTGATCCGCCGTGGCTCGTGTTTTTAAAAGATCGTATACGATGCTTGCCGGAATAATTAATTACGTGCGAGAAATTAGCGGAGGTATCTACGCACAGTGCATGCCATTCTTAGGTGCTTAATAATGATCCAAGGTAGTGATGCTGGTAAACGATAATAGTCTCGATTATTTGGAAGTATGCGGTAATAGTGATATCGATGATATTGAGAAAATGATAACAGCCAATGATAATGATAAGAAAAAAATATGCTTGTATTTTTGTATGATAGGTGATATTTTGTGTGATCTTCTAATTTTCCTTGTCGCTCTTCATTTATGGAATAACCACGAAACATCCAGTTGTAATAATATATTTCTACTATATAAATCTTTTCTATATTAAATTCGCGATTTGAGATTTTTTAACTGTATACGACAGACATAAATATTGTATTAGATGTTTTTAGTGTATATACGAAGAACCATGCGAGTGTCCCGGGGGAAAACTCAAGCCGCTTTGCGAGGTATTTCCAAGTATTAACAGTGCTTACTACCGGTACTAAAGCTCGCAGCATTGGGTTAAAAATTACAGAATTTATTTTCGAGCACAGGACCACAACAACAATTTCTCTCGGCCAGGACACTTTTATCGTCGTTTCGACGTTTTTATCCGCATTCGCCTCAAGGAAGTAATTTCTCCCGTGCTTCTTTACGCATCCGCGCAAGACGACGCTTCTAAAAGCTCGCTCGAAAACGTCTTTGCGCGGAAAACGGGGGAGGCGGGATTAACATCAAGGCGATCTGCGAAACGCGGCTCCGCAAAACGATGTAAAAATGCATCAGCGTACTACCTACGACGATACAGCTCTGTCCCTTATTAAAACCAAAGATTACACGATTTCATGTCCTCCGGAGGGGAGGAGACAAAGTAAAGTAAAAAAATTTCCCTGAATTCCAAGTCGTCCTTGTCGTTCGCTCCTGAAATAAATCCTCGCTTCTAACAGAAATCCTTGTGAGCTCTCAGCTTCGTTAATTTTGCCCTCGCGCCCTAATTAATGCCACTTACGCGTACTCTCTGATTTATCCCAGCGACTTTTACGGAGCGCAGAAGTTGCGTGCCTTCCAGGAACGTCGAGCAAACCTCGCAGTTCCCAGAAATCCGCATCCTCCTCGATTCGCGGTTTATCCCCAGAGGATAGAATGATTAGCCTCCGCGCAAGTTTCGACCTCTAAATTTGAGAGCGATCGTCTCGTCATTCAGGCCTGGACGGGACATTGCAGATAGCACGAGCAGGCACGTCGACGATAATTTTGTTTTCTCATTCACGATACGAGATCGGCGTTGTATTAATACCGCGGAATCTGGGATTTTTGGGCGCCGCAACGTTTGGAAAATCCCCAAGGCTCCGGGGATTTTACGATTCGGGCGTAACTGAGATGGGCGATGTTAGAGTCTGGCGCATATTGCTGGTGTATAATCCGTTTATTTGAGGCGCGCGAACAGGCCCAGTTTATGGCCCAATCTCAGCCGACATAAGCTCGCCTGGACCATGGGCGGCACTTGAAGGAACGCCGTTCTATTTCGACAAGCCTCGAAGCTCCTTCTTTTAGCCGAGGAGGCAACACCGGCCTCCGTTGTTCGTTCGCCTTTAAAAAGATTGGATACTTCATCGCTTAAGGGCTACCGTCAAGAGGATTCAATATTTACCTCTTATTTTTTATTTTTCTTTTTATCGCTACGTCGATTCGGGGAGTATTCGTAATGCGGACAAACCGTGGATTATTCAGAAAGCATCCTGGGTGAGGGGAAACACTTTAGTTTTATAACTGCGATCTCCGCGACGGCTTTTGCCGCTCGTGAAATACGTGCATTCGGTGCTTTAACTTTCGTGGAAATTCACTGTACAGTTTGCACCAGAAGCCGCTCCCGGATGAGATTGACTTTGCTCACGCGATATCCGTTCATTAGCACATAAATCATCCCGGAATACGTGTTTCCGTCTTATTTAAATATTAACCGTAAGCGCCGACCCTCCATCGGCCGGCGGGCCTTCGTTTCCGTATTTTCTCTTACCCCACTCCGAGTTATTTTTATAAATTAAACAGCGGGAAATGGAAAGGTCCTTATTGTCGGCGCCGCTGCTTAATTCTATGATGTGATACGATGCGTAATTGAAAAATTGAACGTTGCACGAAGCTCGTTTGAAGGTAAACATATTTTTAATCAGAGTCTGCTGAAGTAATTGTTAGATTTCTTGTTCGTATGGAATGTCGATATTAACGTTACATGTACAAGTGCTATTATTCCAAGTAAGTTAGTCTTTTGAACGAGCATTACATTAAGCTTGCTTGAAAAGGAATGCGAAAGTCCAGATTTTTAATCAAGACCTGCGAAACTGATTTGCAAATTGCCGACTTGCTCGAATTTCAATACTTATTCAAATCTGTTAAAATACTCAGCGTATTGCTTTCTATAAAAAGCAAAATCGAACGACCCGTGGGTTATAAATGTTTTACACGCATCTTTTTCCGTCGTTGATATATACGAGAGCAGTATTTACGGATGATGTAAACGATATCAATCCGTGCAATTTTAGATTCGTATCGGAAGACAAGCAGACAAGAGAGCAATCTTTCATGAGACCTTCTCCGAGTTGCTTCATCCTTCACCTGGTCGGCATCTAAGGATAAAATCACTCGTATTCCACGTCCTAGAAACGTAAACGATGTTTAATCCCGGCACGAATATCAGAATGACATTTGGACGTTAATGCTCGGTTTATTAGCGTTGCGCAACATAACGGTTTCTCCCGGAATTTGCCTTATAGATTCTGCGAATTGCCTACGTGCCTCGCCGCAGCTTACACGCCTCCGCTTTAATGTGGCTAAGCGCCTCTCTATCGAACAACTGCCGGCTCTGATAATGCGCACAGCCGTGACGCCTGTATTTATTTTGCAGCCCCGATTATCGCATAAATGCACGATTAATAAATCCTCTCCTATTAATCGCCGCTGACGAATAACGTCAGTATTCGTGCACGTCGCGCAAACGCGTTTGGAATAATCAAGATCCGTTCGTGGGGCCACAAAAGGGGCCATAAAAATCACTTGTCAACGAGCGATTTTGTGGAAAAACACCAACAACGAAATATCATCACGATCGCAACAAATATAATATGTCTCGTCAAATTGTATTACTGCGCAGGCGCAGAGCATCGATTGCGGATGCATTATTAATTCGAAAGCGCAACTTCTTTTTTCTTCTTTCACACGATTTGTGCGTATACACTTCACACACGGAATTTTCCATTCAGGCTATTTAGGATTTTCCTTGCAAACGAGAAATTAAAAGGGGCTTATTTCGTACCAATTATAGAAATCGAAAGATATAGGTTAGAAGTAACTTGTAATAGCGTGGCGAGATGCACCTCGTATGGCTTGAACGAAAATTAGAAAGTAACGAAAAATCTCTCCAGCACGGAACACGGTAATAATTGTTAAAATCATCTCTTGAAACGAGTTTATTTCTCTAATCGGTTTACGCAGGATTTCTTTGTAAAGGGGTTGGTTAATAAATTGACAATGACGTTTCGCGATTACCCTAGATTAATGATGGCGTCACTATCAGTTTCTTGGTGTCCGTATAATACCGGCCATTAATCATGCCGGATAAGGACGTGACTGCACCTTAGAGAAAGAGCGCGTTTTGTCTCGCCAGATGCTTTCACCCCTTTGGCCGCGTGAGCCGGACACGTGTTACCAAGGCGGAAGCTGAGAATTAGAATACTTGGGATCATTAATCTAAGCTGCCTCGTTAATCTCGCTAACTGATCTCGTCGACGCAACGCGTCTCATGCTGCAATCCCAAACAACCCGCCTTCGTAACATTGTATTCCTTTGTTATCGAGTTTGGCTAACGTTACACTTCTCGCTTTTAAATATTATAATTCGATCACGCACGCTGAGTCGATAACACAGGCATGTGCCACTATTTTTATAATATAGCAATGCAAAGAAAATCGAGCTTGGTAGAACGTTCCTCATTATTCATGCGTGTAATTAAATTCTTTATAAATCAAGTGGTTTACCGTGATTTTTATACTTTATCTTAGTTCTTGAAATTAAATATCCGTATTGTTGGAATAAATCGTAATTGCGCATGATTGATTAATACGTCTAATTAAGCAATCTTTATTCGGATGAATATTCTCTCTAAGCAATCACAAGCTTTTGCTTTCAAAGCTTATCTCGGATTAAGGAATTTTTTTAATCCGAGCAATTCGTTCAAACAGGTAGTTACTCGAGCGTGAATCTTTTACAAAGACCATATGAAACTCATACTATGTTGCGAAGAATAAAAAGTCGATACGTATGGATTTTCTAGAGACAAATTTCGCAATATTTTGAAGTATGATAATGTTTCACTGTTTGATATATGCTGCACATATTATCGTGCGTGTCTTACTACGCTGCATGCAAAGTACATACTTAGCAGTGTTTTAGGGCAAAAAGTGAAATAGTAATAATCACTATATCGTCTCCATTGACGTGCTCGATATTGACTAGCATCTCTGAAAGAATTTAATTGCCCCCCTCTTATCGATATTCGTCGCGTTAAACGAGCACGTTAATGAAGATATCTAACATGTAATATACTACAGTGTGTGATTTATGCGATATGCTACACCAAGAAGCACGCTCTTCGTAAAGACGAAATTAAAGATAACCCCGTGTAGACGACTTGAAAATTAACGCGTGCGTGTTCACATCGATTCTTAAACCAACGAAAAGAGCATATCGTTGCCCCCTTGGGTTATAGATTACCAAATAAACGGGACGAAATTTTTCTGCAATTCTCCTTCAACCGAAAAAGAAACTTCACGCTTGACATAGTTTTCGAGTGAAACGGAATACGTCCGTCAATTTCAAATCGCTCCAATGAAAATTTTCCAAGTAAATGCGCGCAAGTAAATGCGTTCTTGAAACGCGGGTACAATATTGGTTCCTCGACGATTGCGTGTGACGTAGAAAATATCAGGATATTTCGAAGGAATTTCATAGTTTCCCTATTGTTCCAAATTGCAGTCCTCCATGGTATAAAATTGAAACTGCACAGTTCTGCGCGATAACTCGATGGCGATAAAAATTTTGCGCGTGAAACCAACTTTTATGATGTTGACGCTTTGTTCGTTAATATTTGATAATGAATGCATGAATCTGTCGCATGAAATTGTGGTAACTCACGCGTGATAAAAAAAATGTCTGGACAACCGCACGCGGATATGCATCATGTGGGTCGTGTATAATGAGGGAACATCGGAAATATTCAACGTCACGAATGAATGTAATTATAAACTTCCAGACACTGTGTCGCATTGTCGGCTACTTTATTCTTCTCGGCGTACAGTTCGTACAGCAAACAAATCAAGGTAGCGATATTTGTCCTTATTGATCGAAACACCGTTCCAAGCAGATGTAGTGGTCCCATAGGACTTGTTTGTCCAGCTAATGGATTAGAGTACATTGCGCGTTATAAATTCCAATTTAATCGAATATTAAAAAAAAATGCCACTGCCGCCCTATAGCAGCCATTCTATTATAAAAACGATTTGTTAACTCTAACATCATTGCGCGTATTGGATGAGCTCTACGTCAAAAAGAAAAAACGAAACCAAATATATCGTCTTAAAACACGGTACTAATAATAAAGTCAGAACACATTGCAGTATAATATGGAACATAATAAACCTACTAAAATATTCTCTAGAGAAAAGAAGTGTAAATGCGCGGTTAAATACCGGTTGAAATCGCGGCTAATTACCTCTCCCTCTTATTTGCAATGTAGATAAATCCTACATTGCAAATAATATCGATTGCCAAGGTCTCGCCACGTGGAGGTTGCTGCGAATGGAGACCCTACTCCCCTTTACCCCGCTTGTAAATCAAAGTGCGGTATTACGACTACCTATAAAAGCCTACGCGTTCTGATAAAGCACGATCTGATTATTATCTCAAGCAAACACTTCTTTATAAAGCTCGATTTACCATTGTAAAAACACCACTTCTTCGTAAAACTTCTCATAAAACGTAAACTTTATAAACAATTAAACTTCATAAAACTCCATCGGGGAAGGTTCGCAGAACCTCTGCATCTTCAATACGCAAACAAAGTGCGCAACATCCTAATGGTCCTACTCTTAGGATAAAAAAGGTACCGCCCGATTCCTGGAGGACTTCCTCCAAAGCCAGCGATTATCTCGTCCCGTGGCAAACCTCGATACGAGACGTATTACGGCGCTCAACTGCGGCGCGTCGAGATTTATCAACTCTCCCGGAGGTTCGATGAGTAATAGCTCCCACGTCTAGGATCCCTCCAGCACGAGCGCGCCCAAATCCCATTCCGTCGAATGAATTCTGATTTATGCAGAAACCCTCGAAGGACGGTGTAAAAACGGCCGATAAATCGAGTCACATCTTGTTTACGGCGCGAGGCTGCTCCGGGCCGTATCTCGTCTCGCGATCGAATCATTTATGTATAACCGCTTGGACGTAAAAGTGCCGATAATAACGCGAAGGGCGTCTATGCCCAATTAAACCAGCCGCTGTCGAGCCGCCCTGGGAAAGCGTTTCTATCTAAAGAGGGGGAGAGAGGAAGATAAAAAGAGGGAGAGAAACAGAGAGAAAGAGAAATAGAGAGAAGTAAAGAGAGAGAGAGAGAGACTTGTGGCCTAAAAGAATCGTGCAAAAACTTCGTCAAATCAGCATTTAATTACGGCCACTAACGAAAAGGCATTAGAATGCCGTCGGACATCTGCGATGTCCATCCATCATGTTTCATTCCTCCACACAGGCGGGTCACCTTCTCCTGGACTGGTGGATTCCAGTCGTGCAGGTGCCAGTACAAAGTTCCCCTCGGATAACCGTCGTCGTCGATCGACGCACCTCGAAGGTAAGCTCCAATAATTATTGGTGATCCGATTATCGTGATCGCCCTACGACTCGATGCCACCGGCGAGCATTATTTTATCCTCGTATCGCGCTGTGCGCTCGTAGGATTGATCCTTGGTACGCGGATATTCGGGTTGTGCTGTGGTCATCGTGTTTGTATCGCGAAAACGCAGTTTTTCCCCTTTGCGATAGGAGTAAATTATTTTTCTCTCCGCTACGCAGTTTCCTCGTATCGGAAATATTTTTTTAATTGACATCGCGATGGCTAAGGACGATACTTAATTCTCGCGGTTTTCGTACGCGGATGTTGGATTTAAAAGTATTAGGCGCGGCCCAATTTTTTGAATTCTATTTGGGAACGGGTATATACAAAATCGTGGTCGAGATTCGAGAAGTTGAGGCTTTGAGATGAGCTGGCGCACTGCTTTTGCCTGTAAATTTAGTCATTTCTTGAATACAGACTCGAAATAAGTCGTTGAGTATATTTATGAAGCATTAAAGTCAGGGGGTTTTAATACAATGTCAAATTTCGGTGGTTTTAATTAAGACGTGTTTTATACGGACTATACTTTGATCGAATAAAAGTCAAATTTGGTTGAATATATTTTTTTTTTCATAGACTGTTAATTAAATTTATAACAAGATTCTCTTTGTTCCAAACAAGTATACGTCTGTCTCGAAGAAGAAAATGTCTTCGCTGAATATAAGAGATAAGATTCCTTCAGCATACCTGCATCGGGCAACTTGCTTGTCGTAGCCATTAAGCTCTTATTCTACTTACATTATATATCCTTATTCCGCTATAAAGATGCCAGGAAACAGAAAATACGATCCTTCAGTTTTTTTCAGTTCTTCAGGAATACTGAACCAGAAACTCCTTCAAGACATTCCTCGAAAGAAAATGTCCTCTTCGGTATTATAAATGATAAAACCATTGAAGGTAAAAATTGTTGAATGCACCAAAATGCTCAATGGAAATACATCGAGAAAAAAATGTATACATACTGACTCTACGTAACTCGTAATACATTAATTCTAAACACGTCACTGACCACATACTAATGTTTCCGATTAATTCCTCCAATTCTAATATCATAATGTACACAGTACTTCCACAGCAAAATGTGATAAAATACAAAATTTTATACAAACGAAAAAAAAAAACAATTAATGGTCACATTATTGATTCTACAAAAAAGTCTATATGTAATTCTAATATTCAACGAATAAGTGTGAGACACTGGACCCATTTCTTTAAAAGCCTACTTACTCGTGTAATATACACGTTTCAGTCAAGCGTAAGACTCGTCGTAAGGAAAAAAGCGTTTCGCATCGGTTCTTTCGGCCGTCGGTTGATAGAGATTACGTAAGGTTATTCCACTCGTACGTTACGTTATCGGTTACGGCTTACGTCTGGGCGACGTCTAGGGTTATTCGTGGGTACGATTTGTCATCCAGACGTCTCTCGTCCAGAACGAAACGGGAGGCAAGGTCGCGGTACACACAAGCTTCGAGGCCTTAAAAGAAGATAGAGTGCGAGGGAGCAAAAAAATAATCGTCAATACACGCTTACAAACGTCCAAAAAAAGTTTCGTCCGTTTGCCACAATGTTCCATTGAAAAGTAACATCCATTTGTCTTTTCCAAAACACGACAAATGTAAAGTTCAGAGTTGCGGTTGTATGCAAAAAGTATCAACCGCGTGGCACAATATTCCATTGAAAATAACATCGATTTGTCCTTTCCCAAACACGACGAATATAAACTTTATACTCGCGGTTGCGTTTTTTTTTCTCGAATTTCCGCTGTCTCTACAATCAGCCCCTAATCATTGAATCACATTCTTCGATGAACACTCGATGCTTTTCCCGACTTTAATTAGCCGCAGGAAGAAAAACAGCGAGGCGCAGTGCCAAGAGTCAGCAGATAAAGTAAAATTAGCCTCTCAATACACATCCAGAATAATCGAAAGAGAGCTTCGATCGGAATTCGCGATACTTTGCTACGAATATAAGGATCCGCCAATGCGTTTGCCTCTTCCTTCTCCCCCTGTATCGCCTTAACGTAATCAACAGAAGGTTGGTATTCGATAAATATTCATAGCCTCGAAGAAGACGCGCTCCCTGTATTTCCAGACGAACATTTATTACGCCGCGACGGACTAAAGGCAATTAGATTAAGTTGTCCATTGGAACGGAAAAAGACGATTCCGGTAGCTCCTCCGTTATCGCGAGGCTCCGCGCATCAATCGTTCGCGGATTTCGCTGGGAGAAATGCAATAATACGGATATTGAACTTTTTGAAGCGAGTTAATGAAGGGGGACTGCAATCTTCTGCGTGCGCCTCGAGCCCCTTTTAGTCTCCAGCGCTACGTCCTCGGCTCCATTAATAATGCGAGAAGCAGACGCGCCTACGAGCAGCCCTTCTGCGTATGGGTTTATATTAGATTTTCAGCCTCGTTCGATATTAAAGAAATCGTGGGCCGAGAGGCAAACCGAACGCCCGGCCGGATAGGCTTTTTTTTGGGAGGGGGGAGGGGCGCGACTCCTTTTTGCCGCCCCATTGGATAGAATTTGATTCGAAAGTTAAATCTGCCCAATCCTCGATCATTTAAGAAGACGTACGGCCTTCCTCGTAAAATTCTCACCCGGGAATATATATTGAAATTCAGCTAGGCCGAATTTCTCTCTCAAGATCGATGCCTCCGCGTTGACCGGTTAAGTGCGTTCGACGTGTATACACGTCGAACCGAATCTCTACCGCGGTGCGTTTGACGCGTATACTCGTAGTGTGAAATAAAAAATTACCATTCGCTATAAAAACTCGAAATCTCGATAAAATGTGATAAGCATATTATTTGGTGGTATGTTCGCTTTATATTATCAATACAACTGCTGTGTATTTTATATGGAGGGGGGCTCGCATTTAAAAACCAATTACATACGTAACCCGTTTGCTCGAAAAATGGAAACGTAAGGAATTTTGGTGTAGGACCCGTGAAGTCGCACTTTGTGTGGTACCGCGCTTCGAAACATATCGCACATAAATAGATTGAAATTTTGAAAACTGTTTTCTTAATTTTCTTGTTTCTTCTTGTTATCTTCAATTTTTCTTGTATATGTATTTTATTATTTTTTGACAATTTTCAAGCTTTTAGTAAAGATAACCTATTCAGAAACGAATCGTTAGTTTTTTTGACGAATAAAAATGCAATCCTTCCTCGTTTTTCGTAAAATAGCACCACTTACCCTACGTTCGACGTGTATACACGTCGTTGCTTGTTTTTAATTCCGCGCCCTGTGGGGATCTTTCGAAACTATATTCCACGGTTAACTGGTTAATCCTTCATTCGTCCCAAAATCGAGGGCGCGATTTTTCTGGTAATGTGGAGAATGTTTTTAATCGCGAGCAGCTGTCGGAGAAAAAATGATCCCGTCGATTTCCTGCATGGTAAATCATCGGTTGAAACGACCAGCGGAATTATGCTTATATCCTCTCGCTCAAATCCCGTTCCCGGGGATGGAAGGAGAATAAACCGGAGGATTTCTTTCCCCGATCGCTCGTAAAGCACGGCGTGTCATCATAAATCCCGATTCTGACAAATTGCCGGGGCGTGTCGCGCTTATACCGCCGGTTTATTAAACCCTATGGCATAATAAACGTCCCCTAAACTTCCTTCCCTATGCTCTTATCGTTCTCAATAAGGTGTCGAAACTTTGCGCCATTTACACCCTCCCCATTACACGGATGGAAAGACTTTGGACCTTGCATCGTGTAATTCGGTGCGATTCCATCTCATCGACAGGCTTCCTCGATTCCAAGCACTATTATCCGTTGTTTTAATCTGGTAATTAGTCTTCAGAGTAAAGAAATTATTTCAATTGTGGTGAAAAAAGAAAGGAAGACATTTAATACGTTTCAGTCGATTGCAAAGATTATCATCCGTTGGTTTGAACTGTTAATTAGTTTTTAGAGGAAGAAAAAGCGTATATCCAAAGACATCCAATACGTTTCCGCCCGTGTTTTATAAAATGAAATATAATCATATATTATTCTTATCTTATCTTATATAGTTATAATTGTATTATTATAATATAATCACTATGCTTGATCAAACGATATAGATTCTTTTGACTATCATTTATTTTAACGATCGGTTAATGTGGATTAATTCACATTTGCTTGTTCATCGAACCAACGTATATTACCATTGATAATATCAGCATACATGTATGTTACTAGAGATTTTCTATGAAAGCGTCATAGATAAATATTTTATTCGATATTATCTAATGCGTCAGATTTCGTCCGATAAGTAGAAATGAAATAAGAGAACACTCCTGCTATTCTCGGTGTTCGAAGTAAACCGCAGAATCTCGACGGCTGTTTCTAACAGTCGGGCCTGGATCTTAACTTGACGGCTGTCGAAATGCCTCTGAACCGTTGACGTGCTGTTAATCACGACCAATGTTGGATAAGCTCGTTAAATCTAATTGGTATCCTCCTTGTCTAGAGAACTTCAATTTCGGGTTTGGTAAACGTCGGCGTAATAACCAATATCGCTTCTGGCAAACAGCACGATGAATAGATTTCGATTCTTTAGGCTGAGTTCGAGGCGTAAACATAATGAAAAACTCAATGCCATCCTGAGAGATGTTAGAATGATTAGCCTTAATATTCACTGGTTTTTATATATCTAATCTTCATATCTTACGGCATTGCGTAACGAGAATAATCCATATTTTTTATTTAGCATGATTCTAATCGCCGATCAAAGCATAAAAAATACTCCACGTTTTGTACTGGGTTTACTATCAATAATCGTTAATAAATAAATAATATAATCGAGAGTCTATCTTTCTTTTATAAAAATTCATTATTGAAAAAGGATAAACATGCACCAAGAACGAAATCGATACACCGAAAACATGGAAAAGTTTCTACGTATGGGCGTAACCGTAGTATCGACTAAAAATAGTATTTCTTATATCCTATGGTAACCAAACACTCGAAAAACGGAAAGTTCGAACGTCGAAAACAAGCGACTTCGTACGCTCGAATATCATTCCTAGTCTGTTTGCTCTCTTGGGTATCGTATTATCTTTACTGTACGAAACTTGCATCCGCCTCGCGTTGCGCGTACCGAATTCGTTTTATGAAAGCTTCGCCGTTGAAGCTGCTTCCTGATAGAAAGGCTCTCCTACAAGAAAAATATATCGGCCGATCGTAGCGCTTGGCGCACGGGATGTTCTTAGTATATTCTGCAAGATTTAATAAGAAACCTCGTTTCGTAGAGTATACAAATTAAAGCTTACGCCAATTCCGAAAGTCTGCTAATCTTATTTGAGCATTTAATAAGTGTGTATACGTCTTCTCATAGGTAGAAGACCTTTTGAACATTCCGCACGATTGTATTAACCGGCTCAAACCCACTGAAAAGATCAAAGGACATTGCCATCTCCGATGTAAAAAAAAAATTGCATCGTAAAAGTTAATGTCCTCTCGTCGAAAAGAAAAACATTTCTCCCTTTTTCCAACCTCATATTTTAAACGTCGTTTCGTGCGATTATTTCTGCAAGTGGAGTGTGCGCGAGGAATCGAATTACTTTGACCAATTTGCGAAGGAAAGCTGAGAGAAAGGAGAGAGAGAGGGGGGGGGGGGAAGGAATTTCTCCGAAGGGAACTTCATATTTCCTGCCCCTTGACAAAACACCGCCACGTGCCAGGTTTGCTGGCGGGCGTTACCCGGGAGACACAATAATTCCTTGTAATCGATATCGTTAATCGACAGGCGCCCAAAGGCGACAGAGAAAATAATAAACTCCGGAACTTTCCTCCCATAGCACGAAATCGTGGTCGCGATGAATTCTGAAGTGCCAAAACGTGTCCCGTACGTGTTGGTGCGTCGTTGCGGAACCAGTCGCCGCTTGCTACTGAATAGGCCCTATAAATATCATCGATAAGCGTGCGATTAATATTTATTAATCCGTTCTGTTTCAATAATCGGAATATCGTGTTGCAATGTAGCATGTGGACTTTTGGAAGAAGACTATCGATTCCATGAAAATATCGTTTCATATACGAGCTTTCGCTTGCTTTTTAAAAGAACGGACTTTTCTCCTCGGTTTTCTTATTCGGTTTTATAAACATTCCCACGAGATTGCTTCGAAAACGATGAGCTCTGCACTGGAGATATCTGGAAGAATCATCAATGTTGATTAATATTCTACAGAAAGTTGGAAGAATTGATTAACAGTATTTCTACTTGTCATTTTCCAAACGTATTTTGGTGTTTTAAATATATCCTTAAAGAACAAGAGGACGAAGGAAAAATTTCAATGATTCATTTATAGATCCGTACGCTGCAAGAATATCATGAAAAATCTCAGAAATAACCGCGCTTAAAATTTCCACGATTTTTCAAAGAAATCACTGATCGGTTTTTCTTCGACCGGGTCGTGGTAGGAATAATGTTAAAGGTTATTGTATTCAGAGGAATAAGTTCTTATTTACGCAGAACTATCGCCTGTATAATTACTAATGAAAAAAAAAGAAAACAAAACAGCGACTATCTAGAGCCTTGACGCAAGAAATCTATTTAGCCTTCGTTGCCTTATGTTCGTGGAAACTTCTTGCTGTTATGCGTGAATGTAAAATATACGATACGACGTTGGCTCGTGTACCTTACTCCTTAGAAAACACCAATCTTGGAAGTTGCTCGTAGTTAGTCTGTCAGGTTTGAAGTTGCCGTGATCAGGGTCAAAGTTCAAAGAAACTTTTGGCAAGAAGCGTAACGTAATGCCGTGAATTGTAACTTCGGTGGCACCTTCCGTCTCGATGCAGATGATATTAGATTTCGAGGACGACAGTTTTCGAGAGACAAATCCAGATGCTCGTCTTTTCTCGAATAATTATTCAAATTCTGCACCACGTTCGACCTTTACTGTATCCGACGTACACATCGGTAATTAATACGCGAGGAGCAAATATATGTTTCACACGTTTCACTCGGTTTTCCTTGTCGTGTTTTATATTCTCATTTAATCCTCGAGATTAGGATCAACGACCACGTACATTATTAATGAGAAAGGGGAATATTTTAGGCGTGGCATACGTACATCAAGGTACAATTAATAACCCGTACGATACAGCTGATTCCGAAATTCAAGGAAAACGAGTGAAACATCCAACTTGAACTTCGTGAATAGCAGCTAAAACAATGACTTTCCTCTTGGCGCCATGCTCCAGGAAAACAATGCCATTAGACATATCGCGCATGCGCAAAGCAGACTAGAATTCGTGTCACGACTTGAACCTCGCGCCATGCCTTGCGAACGAAGTTGTAGCATAACAGAATTAAAAGTAATCAAGATAAGATTAAGAGTAAGAATAAGATTAATCAAAAAATTAAACGTATGAGGAGAAAGGACCTATTAAGAGAAAAAACGTGAAAATTGATCTCAAAATTATGGACTTGGAACAGTTATTGGTTAAAACTTTGTGTATTGGAGATCAATCAAATTACTTACTTCGGTATACTACTTTATTAAAAATATTATTGTAATAAGAACAGAACTAAAGAGCTGGATGCGCGACGTACTAACTTAAAAATGATACATGTATAACTATTTGCAAAAATAAAATATAAGTACCGGTTTAACCATGTTCCCTGGACAAAAGGGCTTGTCCCTTTTTCGGCCAATACAGGTCGAAAGCCAGACGAGCGAGCGATTTCTTAGATTAGGTCCGCGGCAATGTTGATCGTACGACGACGTGCGTAACGCCTTCGCCGCAAAAATGATGGAAGCGCGTAAAGCCCTTGCAGCCGTAACTCGGCCCGTAAAACCGGCTATTTCGTGCAAAATGCCGAGCTACCTCACGCGAATGAAGGGGCGCGGTGCTATTTAACCGAATTCTATTCCGAAAAGGGTACATAGCACCGGCACGGTGACGAGCGTTCTTTCGAAATTCAGCCCTCTAAGAATTCCTTTGGTGCGTTGCCGAGAATTTCCCCTCTGGGTTTCTGCGCGGTTTCTTATCGAGGATTGAAGAGGACGAGAAAAGGGAGGGCGCAAATGGTACGAAATGTATTCGACAAAAAAATACGTTTAGCACTTTGCTGGATTTACGATGATTACATCGCCGTGTTTTTTCTAGAACTACTAAATCCTATGAGGTTGATTAGTCGCGGATAATGGAGATGAATAATTTAATTTGCGGAAATCAATCTGAATAAACATGGTTTTGTAAAGTGTGATGATTGCAAGATCTCTGAGTTGTGCACGTGAACGGTACACGTAATATTATTAATTCTATCGATTGTTATTTGTAAACATTTAATAGTGAAAATCGCTCTGAAAAATACGAGTCTAGCCGTTCACGGTTTACACAAATATAGGTAATCGATCGAAAACACAAATATTTGTGCACGACTGTGTACTATTGCGGTATTGGTATTAGCACAGTGATTTTGTCAACATTCGATACTTGCCCATCGTCGATAGCCTTTCTAGGAATTATCCTGCCTCTCTCACAATTAAAATGTCGATCGTATATTACAACTCGTAACGAGACTATTTAGTAGTCTCTCATTATCTCTATGAACATCAATTATTTATTTAGATGTTCAACGTGTAATCGAAGTGCTTAAATATTGAGGGCGATTTTTAAAGTAGGGAGACTTCTTTCTAAGGTTATTCAACGTGAGGATAGGAGAAATTGGATTGTATTCGAGTACCCAGGATTAATAAGATACAACCATGTCTTTGGAGAAACTCTGTATTTATTGCTTTATATATCATACAATATTCGTGCTTAACAAATACGTCCAAGTAAATTTTACAAAGTTTCGCGGCTATTAGCTCGCTATTCCTCGCGATCTTTACAACACACTTCGATCGCGAGGAATACCGATTGCCCAGGTCTCACCACGTGGAGGTTGCCGCGACCAGAGACCCCCCACCCACCCACCATTCCACGCACGCACTCATTCCTTAACCAAACTAAACTCACTCGCTCCGTCTTACGAGAATACGCTAAGCACTCGATCCATTCCGTAGTTCACGCATACAGCATACATCGTACAGCTTTCAAAGGCGTAAGCAGTGACAAAACGATGAAAAGGGGCTGAGAAAGGAGACGAGAGGAGAAAATCGCGACGCGACGAATTCTTACCAAGGGGACCAGTAGTTCTCACGAGCGCGAGCGGGTCCGACGGCGACCGAGAGAGGACCACGGCTGAGAGCGGTAAACCAGGCGAAGCGCACGCTTGGTCAGGCGCGACTGAACCAACCCTGCGACGCCGCTCCCCTGAACATGACCTCTCGAAACCGCGGAGATCCGCAAGCACCGCGAGAACACGGCCTGGGCCCCTGGAAGAATTCGGGACTCTATGCTCCGACCATTGGAGCGCAAGACGAACGAGACTCGAAGGTTAAAGAGAATTGCACTGCTTACGTTTGAAGCCTCGCGTACCACGCCTTAAACTAGATCCACTCATTCGTCCATGTCTTAACGTATAATTAATTCTAAGAATTTAATACTAGCGTCGCTCTTCGCTTTTCGTTCTTCTCTCTTCGTTCTTCCTTCTTCTCTCTTCGGTTCCAAAGCTGAAAGCTAGTAAAGGGAAAATCGGTAAAAGTCAGTTAAAACAGTGCAATGAGACAAGGCAAGGGGCGCACACACAAAAAAATACGATAAACGAGAAAACGAAAGGATGTTGATTGCTCGCTGGGACTGCGAGGAATGATGTCCGTCCGTCCGGGCCGCCTTATATAGTCTCTGAAGAGCGGCGGCGCGGCCGATCCCTGAAGTCGTTCAAAATTGAAAAATTTCATTCTGTCAACAGTCATCTTGCCCCGAGTCTTTGTTCCCACATCACCCGACGGTTCGTATTTCTTGGAATTTTACCCGCGATACCTTCGCGGAACCTCGTTTTTTCCACGCTCGCGATGCACGTACGCACGTTTCACTATCTTTCGCGAATTATTTCGCGATCGAATCCGTGTCGTTCGATTTGATCGACCAGAAAGAAGATCGTACTTGGTAATTCTCGAATTTTGCTTTTTTCCGCGCGGTCTAAAAAGGAGTCGCATACAAAAGTTTCTCCTTGAAAGACATTTTCTCAATTTTCAAAGCGAACACTCTCCTTTTTCATTTCCTTGTATCGACAGTAATTTATATTAGATCCGTAATATTATATTCGCCTCTACCTATGAACAGTGCGACTAAATATATCGATATATATTGCATCGACCTTGATTATAAGTTTCTGCGTGGTTTGTAAATCGCGTGCATGTCGATCCTAAAATCGGTAAATCAGGTCCAGCCAGTCCCTGTCGCTTAGTACCTCCACGTTCGTATTTCAGCTTCTCCTTGCTCCTCTTCAACGGTCCACGAATAAATTAATAATTCCGAGTGTACATGCACTATCACGTTAATAAGAAAATCACATTTACGGATGCGACAGGTAACTTTCGCGTTCCATAAACGAGCTGAATCCTAGCAGAGAAAAGAGTTGTACGGATAAAAAATGTTATTAATCGACATACACACGGGGGTTCGGTGAGGGTAGAGAAAGATGGTGGCGTCAAAAAGAATCTTTCATCGAAACCCCCGTCCGTTAGAAATCTTATAAGAAGGCGGCATGACGTCTACGCTTTTTATCCTATTATCCTAGTGGTGCCTCAGACCTTTACGGGGAATTTCTCAGAAATGTGTCCGTTGGAAATCTCGTTCCAGGAGTGCTTCTTAGCTCCTCTGAGAGGTAAGTGAAGAAGGAACATAAAACAGTTAGATAAGTTCCTTCGTGGTGATGTAAAATACGACTAGCCATGCAGCGCGATAAATCCTGATCCTAAGAAAGTGCTGAATCTTGTGTGCCGCCGGCTTCTTGAGCCAACGAAAGGGCATAAGGAAGGAAGAGAACCGGCTTTAATATCAGAATTAAACTTCTTGACATTATTCATAGAACACTGTACTATTTTTAATCATGGCAGATTCCAGCCAGAGATACTTGATCATCGTCTTTCCCTTCGTCTTGAAAATCTTGCGCATAACTCGTGTATTTCATATATAAATATATATATCATTCAACGCATGATAGAGCATGGCGGATTTACAGGATAAAATATATTTCTCGATACACGCGACGCTTCTATCTCGAATGTTATAAAATTACTTTGCTAGCGTTCAAAGAATTTCTGGAATTACAGTACTCTGAAAGTGGAACCAAAAATGTCGGGAATAAATTCTCTAATATAACTGCTGCACCTATCATATCTCAGTGCTTATCAGCGCATCTCCCAGAAAATTGCAATTGGCCGGCCGAGAGCTCAATTTGCCGATACAGCACAGGCCAGTTGCATTTTGCCGCGAGCAAAAGTAGGGAAATAAAAATTGGACAAACCGAAATAAGCGTGCGGTACACATATTTCGAAAAAAAATTCCACTACCAATTCTTTGTATCCCTTCTATCTGTTTACAGCGCTCTTCTGAGAATATTACGGCCCAATACAAACTGTTCGATCGTTTAACTTAATCATCTTAGCGCGTTGAAAAGCGGTCGAACCCTTTTTTTATTCGCAACGTCGACAAACGTCGCAGCTTCGAGCTTTCTCTCTCTCTCTCTCTCTCTCGAGGAATATTTTCAAAATCCATTAAATTGCTGCTCCGACGGACGGAGTACCGCCGATGTTTTCCCGGTAGTTCTCACGGAATTAGCGAGGAAGCATTAATATACTCGAGTAAACTAGTTACAAGGAAATTTCAATACCGCCACCACTCCAATCCCGTTAGTAGCACTGAATTATTCGTCTCCGAGACGTCGCGATAATTAAACGTAATGCGCATAGATAATTAGTGGAAGCGAATCGGCCGAAGTGGCTGGCTGAATATTATCAACAATTCTCTAAGCGCGAAACCTCGCTGAAAATGTTAACACGTAACATAATTTCGATTTCTTTTTTCTTTATCGATTTTCTTTTCCCGTTAATCGCTCAAAGATAATCTCGATACCTCTCGAAATCTCGATATGAGCTAATTTTTCATTATGTATGAGGATAAAGGATAAACCTTTATGAAAAATTGCGTGTATTTAATGATGAAGATCATCCTTTTATGTAGTTCCGTATAACGTATACTCTGAAAGATTCGTCGTAATATTTTATCTTTGATATCTGCACCGTGTTTTAAAGCAGGATAATACTTAGATCGTTTTTAAATTGTGGCGGTGAATCTCTTTGAACTGTGCAAGAAAGCAGGGATAAACGGAATATGTTCGTTTGTACGACGAGGAGCATTTATTCGACAAAAATGTTAAATTGGTCGTTACGAGCTTACTTCTTGTACACAGTCGTTTTTATTAAATTTAAATAAAAGCGATTAAAAAGTGGTAGCTGCATTCGCGAAATACCCTAAGTAATCGCTCTGAAGAGATTCGAAAACGTCTTTGACATTTTCACGGTAATTAAAACTTTTAATTTGATTCATGGCGAAAAATGTATGATTTGAAATATACGTCGGTAGGAAATATTCTATTCTGATGGAAATATGCACAAATATACCGTACCTTCTGGTAGACATAAGAAAACCTTTTTCCTAACTTTGAAATAAATTTTCTTTATGCTCGTATTTTCTAGTCTTCAAGAAAATTCATTAAAAACTCATCGCGACTCCGAGATCTCATAAAAATCATATTTGTACGTTTGGAACGCCTGAATACAAAACCGTGCTTTCCTCGCAAACTTCTTATGTCTGTTTTTACATTAATTCCAAGAAGCTGTTTATTTACATTAATTCCAAGAAGCCTTCCTCGGAGAAAGCAAAACAAACGATCGTCATAGATGACATGGGGCGGTTAGAATTCAAAACAATAGTCGAGCATAATACTTCCACCGTACATTCATTAAAGTTCGTCCAAGCGTCAAGTTGAGATTAACCTCGATTCGATTCCACCACGAAGGCGACCGATCGATGAATTTTTTCCTCGTTCGTTCCCCTCGCTTAGCCCCACGAAACTTTCTACGAAATATATAACATTCCAATGTCTATAGAACCTTACTCTAAGAGTTAAGAGCATATATTTTCTTTCTTTATATTACAAAATATAAAGCAAGTACATAAATAACGTTGCAAGATAGGTATGAAGAAATTAATAAATAAATATATAAGAAGAAATATATAACTAAATAATAAAAAAATGAATTAATATGTGGAAGAAATTAATAAATAAATGTATAAGAAGAAATATATAAATAAATAATTTAAAAAATGAATTAATATATAACGGTGCTTCATTTAATTATTGTTTATTTAATTATTAATGATGAAGTTTTAAAAAAACTTGGATTTTCGTCGTAAATAAATATATACGTTAGCAAAAAATCTCATAAGGACCAACCAATCCTGATACAGTATTTCCTCCAGTACATAACACGAAGTTAATCCTTCGAAAATTGTGGTCCCTCGGTCAGGTCTGTTAGATCGAGAAAATAGCGATGGGCCAATCTGAGATTTTTAGTGGCCAATGTTGCGAAGCAATCTCGCGGGTGAAAGCGATGAGAGGACGTACTTCTCCTGAATATAAAGTACTCCTCCGCCAGGAGACGACCGACCATTAATTTAGGATTAAGCGTGGCGGAGCCTATCCTGGCGTGGGATCTTACCCTTTTTACCTCCGATGTCTCGAGCAAACCTATCCGTTCACTGCATCGATGAAATGACAATTGGCGATCAGTTTTTTCAACTCAATGGGGCATCGATGTTGGCGGGAAAATAATCGAATCTTTAGCAATACTCGTAGGTGCGATGTTTGCACCATTATTTCTCCTCGATTCTGACTTTCTTGTGCGCGTGAAATGATTCGTAAGGCCCGATTAATAGCGAAGTGATTAATAACACACGCGATCTGGGGTAATAATGAGAAAGAAGTGAGCAAGGTATTATAAGATGTCTGGCATCGAGAAAATTCAGCAATATCGTTCATCAAAGTACAAAAGCTTCGCATTACGTATTTATACTCTTCTTACATCCTCTAAATACCTAATATATGATTCTCTTCGCTTTTTCCCAAGATCTTTTAACACGATTTTATATTCTTTGTTTCAATAGATACCAACATATCTCGGAGATGCAGGAGATCGTGTTAGTTATATTGGTCTTCCTTAATTCGCAACGCTGCGAATCTCTCCCCTTTTCCCAATCGGACGATTACTCCAGCATCCGACCTTTGCTGAAGCAATGGAGCCAGAGAGGAAGTCACGTGAGAAGGCTGACCATAATATACGAGGATCACAATCAGAATGACGCCTACGAAATTCCTCGTACACTCTTCGAGGAATTCTGGGTGACCACAAGACTCCTCACCCTGAATCACTTGATGAACTTTCGCGGACAGCCGATCGCCGAAAGCGGCAACTGCGTCTTGCTGCTCTTCAGGAACATCCTGAACATCCGGCAAATACTGCGAACGCCCCATCTGAACGCGGTCTGGCATCCTCGAAACTTTTACATCCTACACGAATCGAGAGGGAGCCAATCGAGGGCGTACAAGGCGCAGCAGTACAGATTTCTGAGGTAAACTTTCTAAAAGTTAATACTTAAACCTTGCTCTCTGCGTAATTCTATAACATCATTCGAAGAAGCCGCTTTTCATATGAATTTTACTTTCACGGCCTTGTAAAGATATCCTTGGGGTAGATAATTTCGAGACGATTATCGATTTGCGCGCCATACAAAGGTTTATCCTCATCACTCTTTATCCTTACACGAATATTAAAAGAGTGACTTTCGCGACCTACAACAGCGCTACTACCTATATAAGTACAACGTGAACAGAGGTTTCGATTTCCACGCGAAAGAGTTCGAATTCCACTCATCACATCTGCTTTTTCCACGTGATATTATATATATATATATATATAGTAGCTCTGGTGATTGGGAATCCACCTTAAACAGTAGATCCCAGGCCAAGTAACCTCAGCAGTATATACCAAAAATACATTAAAAATAAGAAAAAAAACCTCGCACTTTGACACGCTCCCAGAATCTCTCTCGAGCCACGTATGATCGATATTCTCGATATTCGTACTCCTATCAGCAACAGAGAACGATCAATTCCCAAGGTGGGCGCTCGAGAGGCTGTGGCGCACCAGGAGCCTCTACAAGCTCGTCGTCGTTCTGGGCGACGAGCTGATCAAATACGATCCCTTCGACGAGGCCAACTACGAGCAGCCCTTCGAGGAGAGCGGCGACAAGCGGAGCATCGAGGATAAGCGCGATCCTCGCAAGAGACTCGCCATCTACCAGCCGAACGACACTCGCCTATTGGACTTCTTCCGCGAGCACAGATCGAGCTTCCAGGGCTATCCCCTCAGAATCTCCGTCTTCAATACGCCAACGATGGTGAAGAAAGGTCGAGACTCCTACGCAGGTTTGGGCGGCAAATACGTCGAGGTGCTCTGCAAAATGCTGAACGTAACCCCGATCTTCAAGGAGTCCCAACAGACCTACGGATGGCTCGAGAGGGGCGTCTTCAGCGGCACCTTGGGCGACATCGTCTATCGACGCACCGAGGTGACCTTCAACGAGTTCTTCGTGAAGGATTACTTGTCCACGGAGCTGGAGCCGACGGTCCACCTGACGGACGACAAGTTGTGCATGATCGTGCCAAAGGCGCTGCCCATACCCGCGCAGCTGCTGCTCGTCAGGACCTTCACGCTCCAGGCCTGGGCCCTTATACTGATCGGACACACGCTGATCTCTGTTGTCTGTACGATCATGAAGGAGGAGGACGATCCGCGCTGCCCGACGAGCCGAAGCGTCGAGTGTCGTCGCGTTTCGCGTGGAAACTGTAAAACCGACGATGCTCTGTCGGATGTAAAGGCGAAGTTGCTGCTGGGACTGGATGGGGACGGGTATGTAACGTTTCAAAGGGGATACCATCGAGTTTGTATTTCCGCGACCTCTCATGTGTTGAAGGTATTTAACACTGGAACTACCAGCCACTTTCTGGGCATATTTAGAACACCACGTGCAGCTTTAAAAAAAAAAGGGGAGAGTAAAAGGAAATTTGAGTAAATCGAAATGGTGATATAATACTGCATGAAAATCATGGAAAATCTCAAGAAATACATCGTTATAAAACACTACGATTTATTAAAGATACGACTGACCAGTCATTTTGACTGGTTTGCTAGTTCTAGTGTTAATACAAGCCACGCAGAATTTTCCATTCATGTCGTTTAGAATTTTCTTGCAAATTATGTTGCGAAAATAAAATTGCAAAAATCATCGTTTCTTGCCAATTATAAAAATCGTAAGGCATACGGTAGAAGTAAATTGTAATAGCGTGGTGAGATACACCATGGCTTGAACAAAGATCAAAAATAAATCCAGAAGTAACGAAAAATCCCATAAAACGTGCTAATGAATATATCGAAGTGTAGATCGCGTTGTTTCGTGAACGAAAGGTAAATTATGGTTAAAGTATTTACATATTTTGAAGGTGCAAAATATTTTTACCTGTTCCTGAATATGAGGAATAAATTATACTTTGCAGAGATGTTCGGATCGTAAAGAAGGATCGACATTTTCGCAGAAGCTACCGGTCGTTTTACCAGGAGCAAAGCAACAGACTCGAAGGCGCCCGATCCGCAGCAGCGAGGCGATCAAAAGGAACGATTTGTCGAATCGAGATCGTCTCCTTCGCCGAATATTTGACGAAAGTTATTCTACAGCTGGCGCAACCCCTGCAATTGACACGCCCACGCTTCCCCGAAAGGCTCTTCCTAATTTGCAGCTTGGCTATGAGTCTCATACTGAATGGAATTTTCAGCTCGAAGCTCACCTCAAACTTCAGCAAATTATCTTACTTGGACGACCTGCAGACTCTCGAGGATGTAGATCGCACGGGTACTTTTCCTCCCTCTCTCATTGGCCCTTTCATTAATTCCACTTTTCGAAGTACTACCCTATTCTCACCTTTTACATCTCGTTTCTCGATACTTCGTACGCGGCCCCGAAGCTTATCGGAAAGAGTCTTTTATCGAGAATATAAATTCCACGGAAATCTGATCTCGTCCTATTTGGGAAATACTGTGTCATAAGAGATGATAAAAAAATATTTGCCAAAGCAAGCTCGGTTCTCGAGGAGACCAGAATGTACTCGGATTTTTCCCATTGAATATAGAGAACTGAGATAACGAGCCGTGTGTTCTGAATTTTTCCGATTAATGTGATATCAGAGAAAACGTGTTTAAAGGGTTGGTTGTGCTGACCGATTCACCCGATCTCTTGGATGATGCGCTGAACGACGACGAATCGCAAACGGTACTGAATCTCCGCGCGAAACTGGAATTGAGCAACGCTACGGTGATCAATCGAAGATTGTTTTACGACAAGAACGCAGCTTATCTCAACAGAAAAAAGTTGATACCGGTCGTAATGTCGGAGCGTGAGAAACATTTATTGCACGTCGTTGAGGAATGTCCAAAGCAATACACCGTTTCTGCTTTGGTGCACAAAGGTTTAAGTATATTTCCTCAAATTTATTAACATTTATATTATACGTAGTCTCCAAAAGTATTTGAATTTATTTTTATGCTGAAATTTATTTTCAACGCTTTAATCGACGAATTTAATTAACGATGGAAAAGAAATATATCGAGGATTGCATTTTTTTTCAGGATCCCCGTTTCTATCGCGAATAAACGTCATATTAGGAAGACTGAATAATGGCGGCTTTTACGACAAGTGGTTTGGAGAGCAGTATCCGAAGCAAAAGAGGATTATCCCCACAGACAAGTCTGTGCACATGAAACTTACTATGGCACACGTGTGCATCCCCTTTGTTATCCTCTTCATCGGCCTGGGGACCAGTACAATCGTATTCATCTGCGAACGCAAGCAGCAACATACGTGAAAATGAATTCCATCGCGGAAGAACCTATCAGCGTAATTTATATCTAATATCGCACTGCTCTACGAATTTTATATATTTTTAATATAAACAAATAAATTCAAGAAATCCCAGGAGCATTGTGCGAAATTATTCTGGATCGACGAATAAAATCGGTCCAACGAAAACACTTTACTCGTACGAAACGTATTTCGAGCGATAGATGTGCCTTTAGCTTATTGAAGCATGTGCGCCCATTACATTAAGAACGTTCTCCATAAATACGACACATATGCGAGGTCTGTCCGCCAGACAAAACTGTCTGGTCCGGAGATATATTGTCCTGAGGCAAATTGGTTATGTTAAATGGCTAATAATGCCTAGCACGTTCAGCGTCTGGAGAAATGATAGATAGTTACCCCAAGAAACGGTATATTCCGCTGCATGGTCCCAATACAGAATATTGCAAAAGGGTATAAACAGCTGTATTATGATTTTTCGATCCAACATACTATACACGATTCCTTGATCTAGTACTAAATTCTTTGTATTTTCTTAAAATAAATTTAAAGGCGTCGACTACTTAGGTTTTCAGCCCAAACTATATTAGTTATTTCATGCGACGCAAGATCAACTGTGTCCCTGTGAATATTAAATAATCAGGAAATCGATATCGATTTATATCAATTTTTATAGACTATATTAGTCTCTTCTAAAATCTGTGCATAAAACGTTAAAATCATATTCGAGTCAAAATGAGCGTTTATCATACTTTATCCACGCCAAGCAATTGCAATGTGGGTGAATGTCTTTTCTTAGTTTTAAAAAATTCGCCTACACGGGGCGAAGGATCATAGTCTCATCGTCAGACAACCGAGAATCGATGAATACGTCGTCTGCGAGGATGTCGCATGCAGACTCGTTATTTAGGGAGGCCGAAGAACCGCGTGGCTAAGATACTTTCATTCGCACCCGGCATTCTGACGCAGTCCTTTTTTCAACCGCGGCTTACGCTCACGCTTACCCCTCGTTATCTCGGGTGCGAAATGTTTTTTCACGGGTTTCATTCACCCCAAAACTTTACGCCAGGCGTGCCTCGAATAAAGCCGACACTCGCGTCAGCTGAAATCAGTCGGCCTTTTTCTGCCTTCGTTGAATTTCCATAATGCATTAACCGTGATCCACGATAAATGCATAATGCATCAGCGCGTATTCAGTTTCGTCAAACGGTATTTACACCCTGATGCGCCGAAAAATCACCGATCAGCAGAATTGGCGCTGCTTGCTTGGGACGCGTATCTCGAAGTAAATTTCTTAATTGCTTAGAAAAAAAGAAAATACACAGAAGATTAAATACACGGACATCATTGGAGTGGAAGTAAGATACTGTGAATGTCACGTATATTTATAATTAAGAATGTTCAAAGTAGAGGATATTTATAAAGCAAGCTTTATTATAGAAATTACATTAAATTGCATTTTTTTTAATCTTCTTAATGGAGCCTCAAAAATATATTTTTGGACCGTTCGATAAGGCAGTTCTTTGAGAGTATCGTCATTTTTATTTCAATCTTTCTGCGGAATATGCTCCTCTGAAATGTGCACCTGTATGTGCAGTGAATTATAGAAGAGAAAGGTTAGTATCGTCAGAAATATAAAGTCGTGACCGCGGATATGAATATCAAAGACATGTCGATGGAAGATAGAAGCAGAGTTCGAAAGGAAGTAGAATAAAAAATCTCTTACCTATTTAAAATTTATATATATGTGAATCATTGGAATTCCTTCACTTGGAATTTATATATACGTGAATTATGTCACTCTGATAGTCTCTCCATAAAACCTTAACTCGAGCATCACTCGTGAAATGTCTTTTACTTAACCAATCACACACAAACTTTTTACTCAATGCATCTCTAACGTATCGAATTTCTAATTTAATTATCAATCGAATATCGTTTTGGAGTTCAAAGCCCTCCACGTTTAAAACCTCTCCATCGATGAATTTTCGATTTGCGGCTCTCATTCTTCGACTACCTTGAAAAACTCTCCAACCTTGGAAGAACGTAGAAAAGTTTTGCACTCAAAGCGAAGGCCGAAAAGAATCTCAATTCAAAAGTGACCTTAAGCGTACCGACAGCTTCCCGTTTCTTCACTCTAATCTAAACTTTACTTCAAGGTAGGCCACCTCGTTGCATCCTGCCGTCGCATAATGGCTTTTTGATGGATGCACGTCTTCCACGAACATGTTATTTTTCAATCGCGCCACGTCGAATAGTACGTGCCCTTTTTCTCCTCAGTTAACAGAACTTACATCGCGCGATCGAAAGTTACTCCCAAGATCGAAGCCTTTCTTCTCATTGGATACAATTATTCGCATGAATACTATATATACATACAATTACCAAATACAACCAATATTATAT
>JBCFXI010001964.1:0-34119 GCA_038496175.1 Ampulex compressa | reverse complement strand
TTTTTGGAACGTAACCCCCCTTTTTGCACTAGCTCTGGGTCTCATGCAACACGGTTTCACACAACACGGCATTTTCTAGGAACCTAACTACCGTGTTATAGGAGGGTTGCCTGTACTTGCTTTTTCCACGCAGTACATACAAAAATAAGGTTTAAATACGCAAAACTATTATAAAATGCAATCTTAAAAATCGATCAAGTATGCGAGTAAGCGTTTAATTTTTTAATTGCTAGACATTTTTGGTCACATTAAAGAAGCCACACTTCATTTTGTTTTTAATTTATAACACAGTATGTACTATAAAATCAAACCTAAACGATCGTACAAATCGATGTTGCAAATTAATCTAACGCACGAAAAACTGCAGAATTCTAATAGAATTCTCGCAAAATTTCAAGAATCCTTATTGCATACCATTTTTGTCGTTCTAACGGTCTGATATTTTCACTGACTTTTTAGCTACAACACGATAAAGACATGGATACAAGGAGGTAACTCGAAAAAGCCACTGGGTCCGTCGATGCATATGCTAGCAGCAGCGGATGCAGGCGTATTGACTTTGCTCATGACTAACCCGATTTGGGTGATAAAGACGCGTTTGTGCTTGCAATATGCCGACGATGTGCACCTTGCCGAATCCAAGAGGTATCGTGGCATGTTGGACGCAGTGAAGAAGATTTACCGAACGGAAGGAGTTCGAGGTTTATACAAGGTATTTTAGACAAAGCCTACCTTGAGGAACTCGAGGTGTTAACAATAATAGGTGTGCAACTTTGCTTCCGCCTTTGCTGAAATTCGAGGCTTTATCGTAAAGAACTGGTTATACATTTATGATTCAAAGTATTGCTCATCGTTAGCCACTAATTTCTCCCATCTTTCGGGCAGCGTGCGAATCCTGTGTTGAAAAAACTTATGGCTAAAGTCAATTATAGAAAAACAGGGAAAGCAAAGTTGCACATTTAATAGAATCTACAATTTTGCCAAAAGTGAGATACGTAGGTTTATATTTAGCGTGGCAGTTTATATGTAATCTATGAAAGTGCTATCTTCATTTTTTATTGAATGGCAGTTCAATTTATCATTCGCGACTTATTAAACACAAAAATGGTTGTATTGCAAGATATGCAGTGCATAGATTCTTTTTTCGTGCTTCCAAGCGTTTTAATTGATTTGTTGATTTACTTCTGTTACGTATACAAATGAGTACTTTGTTTTTACACTTTGTATTGTTTGTTTTGTAAATATTTTTTATTTATTAGAGATTGCAATTTACGGTACACTGCGCGTAATGCAAATAAAAAGAAAATAGTTTTGATAAAAACGAAAGTATTATAAATACAATGTAATGATTACGAGTTTGTATAATACAACCTCTGATTTTATTTATTATGGTTAGTTATTTGCAATATATAGCAAAATAATAAGCATTGCATTGTAATAGTATATCTTTCAAAAATACAAATTTCGAAACTGGTTCCGGACCAGGTTTCAAATTTCATGGGTTTTATTAATATTACTTATCGCGTTGGAGTTAGACTCGGTTATCGTTTTAATTGCGTATTTTAAAATTTATAAACAAATCCTGGCAATATTGGTTTATCGAACTTTAAATATGCTCCTATATATAATTCAGAGAAATTACACTGGCCGCTTAATTATTTGTATTGTGAAAACTGCGAATGGATTAATTTCTATTTTCAGGGTTTTGTTCCTGGAATGTTTGGTGTTTCTCATGGAGCGGTACAATTCATGACGTATGAGGAGATGAAGAACAATTATAACGATTATCGCAATGTAGCCATCGACACAAAATTGGTGAGTAAATATCTGCATTGCTGTTTGGCAATACGCACGTTATTTAACGTTTGAAACTCTTGCTAGAAATGTGCGTTTGTTATTTATAGTCTACGTTCGAGTACATCGTCTTCGCGGCGATTTCGAAACTGATTGCTGCGGCCACGACATATCCTTATCAAGTGGTGAGAGCGCGACTCCAGGATCACCATCATGACTACAAGAGTACCCGGCATTGCATTGAAGTGACGTGGAGGTCAGAAGGAATTAGGGGTTTCTATAAAGGCTTATCACCATACCTTATACATGTTACACCAAATATTTGTCTGATTATTCTTATTTATGAGCAGTTCACTAGTGGCTCTTAAGCCCTCCGTTGACTTCTCATTTTTAATGCCTATGCCCCGATACATGCTCTAAATGCTTTCAAAATGTTCTAAATGATTTTCGGCTTGTTAATATATTTCGAGGATCAGCGTGTATTACAACGGCGGAATACTCTTGGTCACTTTGGATTCAACAAGTTCTTGTAGAGCCCCGTCAGTGCTCGAAAAACATACTTAATGCAGTTCATCGAATTGTACTTATGGAGTGTAAACAATTTTCTTTTAGCACTTTCAAGCAGTATTATCAGCAAAATGCCTTATTTCCCTGTGTACCTATTCCGGTTAAATAGAAGTGTGTGTTTAATATAGATCAACTGCGGATGCTTCTGCTACAGAACATTTTAATTATACACGGGCATAAATTATTCTGAAAGGACAGTGAAAGTAATTGGCATTGATTGTTCTTTGTATAAAATATGTAGAATGTTATTAAGGTGTAGTGCTGAGATAATAATATCTGATAGTTACTGAGGGTATTGCATCAGATTAATTTGGACGATATTCCTTGGGACCCTGGTACGCGGAATGATAATTTATACGCAACCTAACTTACGACTGCGTGTTTCGAGGGTGATTATTCTCATTTTTTTTAAATAATTCTTTTCTCCAGAAAAAGCTGCTATAAAAGCAATATTCCAATCGAAGCCCTTACTTTTTTTTTCTTAATCTGTGGTTTTCCTTATATATTTAGTTTTGATGAAAAAGATGGGCGAGCGCGATTTCTTAATATGATATTATTTTAAAGACGGTAGGCGCGTCGAGTGACTTGAGATTTATTTGTCAAGTAAAATCTTCATTCTGCAAATATATGATAGCAGTGATATTAAACGAGTGGACTATTGCTGTATCATAATTCGTTTTACGCAGAATATCACGTGGCTTGATAAACAGGAAGGCGCTTTTGGAATAGTAATAGCTTGTATTAAATGACGTAGGTATATCTTTATTTATTTAGCCCCTTATATACTTACCCACAAGTTGAGAGAGACTGCTAAAATTTGTGACAATTTAAGTAATACTTACATTTCCTTTTGCTCTGCAATACATGAAAAGAAAGAAAATTTCACCGATGCACTTTTATGGCAAACCAGTTTTATGACATTATGCCTAGTAGTATCGTTCTCGTGTGGCGACACTTGAACGTACGATGAAAATGTATCGGCAATTTTCTTTATAGACGAATTACTTTCGACAACCGAGTAGTTTATTGATATGATAGCAAATTTACTTTTATTTAATAGAGATAATAGCTTACTTTCATCCAATATATCGGTATAGTTTATATTCGCAACTAAACTGGCTTTAGTTGATATGCATATTCGATTGTGCAGATATGCACGGTACAACTTGTGCATTGAATGAAAGTAAAGTAAGCGCAGTGATGGGATAGACCTGAATTAAACTAATATGGAATCGAAGTCTATCAACAAGAAGGAGGGTAATCAGAGTTAAAATCATTCGAAGGAATGGATAGATAGTCGCATATATTACACGATGTAAACGATACAAATATTTGTCGCTATAAGGATTAACTTATTTTTTTATGGAAATGTTCGAAAAGTCTGCTGTACGATGATTTTCGATTACCACCTTTATTTTAGCAGATGCGTCGGCTAGAAATTAATTTTCCGGCAGGTATTTAAGTATAAAGATACGAAGAGACATCCGATGACAGCCCAAGTCTTTATCGTTATTAAATTCTTTGTTCTCACCGTCTTGTACGTGTAATGATGATTACCTCATTTTCGACTACGTGTAATGCACAGAATAAAAATGCATACATCGCAAAACACCATCAGAGAAGGTGAGAGAGTCTGGTACTCGGGTGTGGAAAATAGCGATAAGATATTTGATGTCATTACAATTTGTAAATAGTAGGTCGAATTTATTTATGCCAATTTTCTTAGTATATAAATAAAACTTAGCCCTTTGCTGAACCTTAACGAGATATGGTAAGGACACACATTTAAGCTAATATTGTGAAAATTTAATAAACACAAACACATACTGAAATCTACTTTCTATAATACCAGCAGCTGAATTACCTGTTTACTCACAGTCCGGTGAATATTCCTACTTTATGAAATATGCTCGTTTCACATAATGCATTTCATAATACAGTGTATAGCACTACTTCCTGTTTCGTAGATGCGAACAGCGGGGGAGAAGAACCGAATAAAAGTAGCGTACAAGATAAAGAATACTTGAACTTGCGAAAGTTCGGTATTCGCCTTGAATTTCCATTTCTCACTTTTCTATATACATATATCCTTCTTTGTATTAGTCTTACAGCATTAATCCTGGAAAGATAGTTATGCTTGACATTTTTATGCCGCGGCTCTTGTTCTCCAGTATGCTGATAATTATCCGGGGCGGGCCACAGGATTTACGTAACGAAACATGTAGAAGCGTATCGTGGTGTTGTGCACTGTGCGATGTGAATGAATGTATCTATAGGTCAGATGGAAAATTTGTTAAACCACCAGCAGTACGATTTTTGAACGTATCGTGCCTACGGCGTTGTAGCGTGTGATTGAGAAATTGAAAATGAAAAGAACCTGTCGAGCAACAAATTGTGTGCAACTAAAGAGCCTGCTCAAACGTTGGTGCAGTAAAAACTTTTACAGAGATTAGTTCGCCTGGAAATTTTCTCTACGATCGTACCGACTTCGACAAAATGGTGGAGATAAATAGGTCTATATGTATTGCAATACAAGTGCAATTGTAATAATGACTGTAGATATTCAGTTATCTTTAAAAAAGATGGGCACAAGCAATTGGAGAAAAGTTGTAGGAGACAGTTTATATTTTCATTATTGTAACATTCGATGTAACTATTCTCTAGAACTGGCAGTAGAAAAAGGTTTGCGCGTAGAAATATGAATCGAGGCCTAAGAGTTATAACTATGTACTACTTGATATGCCATGATGATTATTAAGTTCATTTAATTTATATTGATTAATAAGTATGACTCTACACGTATTTTTTTCACAACTGATCGAACATTTACGATCATAATCACAGTCACCTTTCACGAACGAAGCACTTAATTACCCGAATATATCGTTCTACACGAGTTTTTCAATCGTGTTATACATATATATCTTATAGTTAGCCGATATCTACGAAACAGTCATATTTCATGTATTGTAGATATTGACCTATGATTTTGGCCAGTTTTGCGTAAGTTGACGACTTTCGAATACGTTCTTTCGATTTTCTCCCATGTTAGCCGTGAAAGTCATTAACCACGTCAAGAATCGTACGCGGGTCAATGAGGGTACAAGTGTAAGCGCATGGAGTTAGAGTACGTAGTGTTTTGTTAGTTCAGGAGGCTGCTGTGACATAGAGTAAAAATCCGTATCGCTGGTGGTTCATTACAGGTGTGAGGGTTGGCGTGGCTTTTACAAGGGACTAGGTGTAAACCTGGTCAGAGTAACCCCAGCAACGGTGATCACGTTTGTGGTCTACGAACATGTATCCGATTACCTCCTACGCTACAAATCAAGAGCAAAACATACGCCTGTTGCGATACTGGCTGGCGCAGAGGAGGAATTGAAGTAAAGGAAGGGTGCTTTGCACGAGACGTTGTCAAGACCACGGACGGAGATAATGCGAGGTCGATAATGCGATCTGACGAGCGAAATCCTGAATGTATAACTGAATTAGATTTGCATCCGGAATAGGAATACATGCATTTACGTTTTTCATCGTATTCGCGGTTGAGCGATATTATTTTTGCCGTGCTGCGTCAGACATTAGGAGGGGGCAGGTAAATCTTGTGTATTCAATGGAAGACTTAAACCTACGTAATCCTTAGGAATTTCCAGGAAATTATTCCCTTATGGGTTTTGTTCTTTGGATTAGGTTCAGATGATTACTGCCATTGCCTCTCTGCGGATCTATTGGTCGTTATATATTAATTGTTTTCATTATGATCGTTAATTGGATATTTATTGCCTACAAACCGCTCTGCTCTTTATTTTTATGACACTGAGCTCGAGTGATTTTAGGTAATGTTATATTGACTATTCTGTTATAAATTAACCGATGTTTTCGGTATTGTATATTTCTAATCTTCCTTATGATTTAACGTTGCACAAAAATTTCTGTTATAATAATAATGGCCGTACGTACGTTTAAAAAGAATATTCATTATACGGGACTGTCTTTGTGCTTCGTCTTAGGTTGTTTTCATTTTTCGCAAGGATACATGAATTCTTATTATTAGCATTGTTACAGTAGTATAACTGTAATATTATTTAGATTACATGCAGTACATTTGAATCGAGCAAGCAATATTTATTATTACAATTTATTATATAAAACGCAAGTCGTTTACGTAGCTATTCAAACAGTACCAGTCGAATCTTTTTTTGGGGTGTGATGCTCAAGATAAATCTGAAAGTGTAATTCATTGATACAAAAGTTCATCGCAAATAGTCAAAATAAATGATGCACTTTGCTTCTTCGGTCTAGATATTCAGGAGTATAATGAGTTGATGAGATCAATGGATGTGTTTTATACGGTCCAACAGTATTTCAGAAAAAGTTAAGAGATAGAGCTATTGTCAAATTGTTTTTAAACGTGTTAAAAGGCGTAACTATCGCCTTATTTCTTATCAACTTAAATCATATTTTTTTCAATTTACACTCTAACGTTATAAATGAAAAATGATATATATTTTTGGGTTTTATAAGAACCGGAATGCTAGTATGACAAGAATTACAGGCAGTTATTTTTTATATTTACAATTTTTGTTTTGTATATAGATTTACAAGAATTTAGCTTCTTTCTATTTCTAGATTCTATTTCTAGACAAACTTTTCTGCGCTGATGTTTTCGTTAAATTGATGATTGTTCAATTATTTCTTAATTGTTGAAATGGTGTTGAAAGGAATGTGATTAGATAGAAAATACAAAATTCAATCCTTCGCACACCATTTGAGTTTTTATTACGTTCTATAAAGGTTCATACCGGCGATGATCCGAATGTTATTTAATACTTAAAAGTTTTGCACATATTTAATATTTTTGTTTCCTATGTCTCCTCCTTACATTGCATCGTGCTTGCATTTATTACTCTTTTATTACTCTTTATTACTCTTTTATGTTGAGAAAAAGATATTTGCGACATAAACTGTACCAGTGCATAGACGTATTAACAAATCGTCAAGAATACGTAAGTATTTGTGTTATTAAGTATCGCGTATCCTGTTGATGGTTTATTGTTATTGTAATTATTATTGTTTTTCTGAACCTTATGCCCAATACCAGGGAAGATATGTTTATCCGCAGAATTAAATACTGCATTATGATTTACATACTCCTTAACGCCTTGCCTTTAATATATTCAGGATTTGGTTTAAAGGTCGTTACAAGCATCGTATAGATTTTTCATATTTACCACTTGGTCTGTGGTCTTAATCATAGAGGTTGTATATTCAATTTTTTAAATACACGTTGTGAGCACTTTTATATGTGATGTTATTATAATAATATTATAGAATTTTAATATGAAAAATGGCCTTGAAGGATTGTTGCGTGACTAGAATTGGAATCGAACTTGGAAGTTTTCCCTCTTCGGGTTTCTGTTTGACTGCTTTAATTACCGAGTTAATACCACACATCAAGTGGCGAACATGAAGAATGTATACGATGCTCGTAAGTACCTTTAAATTGATCACTGCAATAAGATGTTTGCGATTTAATCATTGAGTGTCTAATATAAATTACTCTGTAATTGATAGTCTTTAGATTATATTATAAAAGCACAATGGGTAGAACCTCAATAAATAGTAGGAATTTAATGTCAAATCTTTATTTGATTTATGTAAGTTTCCTGCTTTTTCTTGTGTAAAATGTTACATGTATACCTTATTTTGATTCATGTTGTGATCTCTGTTACACTCAGAGATATATGATGAATTAATGGCTGCCGTGTTTATGTAGTTATTGAATATCACGTGTTTCATAGTTTAAGCTTACCATAAAGTTTTGATACATTTTCAAATATGCTTAATCAGAATAACCAATTATTTCGATCTTCTATCAGGATTTTATTTTATTTTTATTGCAATTTGTCTATTAAATATTGAGTTTCACACATTCTTATATTTGAGAAACGTCAAACATTCACAGTTCTTTAATATGATATGATTTTATAGATAAATATACTTAACTGCTTTCTAGTTGTTTACTGATGGAAATCTTTGCTCTACGAAGAAGTAAAACTGTTCATAAATAAAATAATCATTATTTTAATTTCTGCTTTTCATTGTCATACAGACTACAATAGAGAAAGTGCTTTTAGATTTGTGGTAATTTGCATTACACAATACTGTTCTTATTTTTTCATTATCTGAAAGTTTTGTTCAGATTCTTCATTGAGCAAAAGCTTTTAAGATGAAACTTTGTGAATATCGTTGATGACTAATTTCTGGGTCATTTGCTTCATGACAAAAATGGATATGATGGTTCGCATAATTTCGTATAGCATATGCGTCTAATTTGTAAGGAAATATTTGTATTGTATAGTTTTTTCATTATTATTCAAGTATAAAATCAAAAACGTACGATTTTAAGAAAGACTTAAAAATTTGGAACGTTTATAGCAGTATTATTTAATTTACCATAGGCAAGAGCACATCAAAGTTATAGTTGCATTAATCAGTTTTTAGAAGTATAGCTAACTGCATTTCGTAAAGATACGTTACGTATTTACTTTAAGTATGGCTACATTTCGTAACATTTTTGTTCGTGTAGAGAATCACTAAGGAAATATTATAGATGTCTTATTAACGTTTTTTCCCCCTTTATAGTTAACTGAATTATTTAGAAATTAATTAAAAATTCCCACTATATATTGCACAGTTTTTCCAATAACATATTGTTGTGATAGAATGGTATTTAATGCGTTGATTAATTCATTCAGAAATATTTTAAATTGAATCCTCTGATTCCTTATGATGGATTTAATTCAGTCAAAAATAATGAAAGAATTAAATAGTGACCAGGAAAATTATTTGACAAGCTTATTGGCTTCAATATTAAGATCAAAGCATTTTTATTGTTATTTGCGCATTTTTTCATAGAATAACTGCGTAAGCCTAATGCAAACGTGACATTGACGAAAAGCCGTTTATTTTTGCTATATGTATTTATTTCTCGCGTATATATTTTTTTTTTATAACGTTCAGAAAAAAACGTGTTACGAATATGTGCTTCGCAGTGGGGTATAACGTAGACATAGTTACTGTATTCTGTCCCCCAGGTCAGCATTGCAGATATTGCAGAGACTCTGTGTTTCTATATTTCTGAGGTATTCCAGGAATAGAGCAGCTTTATGGCCCTCCATGTATAGCGAAAGCGATAACGTAGGCATATTAGATTTGGATCGCCTGCAATAGCATGATTTACAGCACCGAAAGCATCGGGATATTATTAAAATATGTATTAAATACGTAAAACTGCATGGACGTATTCCATAAATCATAAATTCGCTAATCGAGAAGAAATCTATTCACAAAGCATCGCTGATGAGAGTAGCACTAAATTTAAAAGTTTCCAGTAGTGATGAAAAGTACTGGGGTAACAGGAAAAAGCAAGGTATAGACAAAGTGAGACGTAACAGAAATCACTGATATTTTCCTTATAATTTATTTTATTTTATAATATAAAATAAAATAAAGCATTTTGCACTTAATACTATGTATTCGCATTACCGCTTTGAAATTTCAGTACCTCCGGCTCGTAAGTCCAGCGTAAGTAATATTGGTATTGTTATTCTTTAAGATTATCGTCACAAGTGTCTAGAAATCATAAGTCATTTTAAACAGAATCGTGGGAAATATAATGCGTTATCAGATCCAGCGGACTCTTAGGGCATTCTGCGTATTGCTTAGCACAATCTTCGGTATATTCCGCTTCGGTTATCTCGTGTGGAAGATTTTCATCTTGAGAAGAGGAAGGTCTGTAACAAGAATTATGTGACAATTATGTGTCGCACGTTCTTTGTTTTTTATTCTGGTAAGATCAATTAAGAAACTTTTAATAAATCGAATATACAAATTTCTTGAGGTTGACAAAATATGATCATTCTTGCGAGGTAGTGTCGAGAATATTTGTATTCTGATGGATACGTACGTGAACAAAATTTGCAAAATATCGCCAAGCACTCCATTTCCACCCAGAGGGTATTTTGCGGTTTCACAAATGGTTTTTAACAGACAAGCATGACCAGAATAACCGAAGCTGATGGGACAATACCAGTTATTTTATACAAGGTGTTTCACTATTTACTGCACATACCAGACTAAGAATTTTGTCTAAAAAATAGATGAAAAATGTAGCATGCCAATTTCTTACATAGACAGCGTTTTTGGCTTTTGAACTACGTTTGTTTGAATATCTTTCTTGATAGATATCACTATTCAATTTATAACACATTAATTCGGATACGTTTTACTTTAATAGTTTTTGTTTAATATTTTAGTACAAGAGTAAGACTATTTGCTTTTATCGTAGTTAATACGAGTATAAGTTCGTAGAATTCAGAGTAAACTAGAAACAAAGTATGCCGAACAAAAATGAATATAGCGTAATAAAGGAACAAATTCTCGTACTTTTCGAATTTATTTTCGAGAACGTCATATGCTAGCCGTCTATCGAGGCTGCGCTTCTGCCAGTAGAATTCTTCCCCGTAGTAACTCGAATTCCATTCACCTGGAAGCCCGTAATTCGCTTCGAAATATAGAGAAAGCAGGACCGATTTGTCAGGAATGTCTACGGGTACGCCGAGGGCAAAGTATATCTGAAAGTACACGGATTCTACGGATTCATTCACGGACGTTTCCAGCTGCTCGTTATAAAAAAAAGAATTGTAATGCGTTCAAGGAAAGAAAAAGCAAATGGCTGTTGTCTAAGCGCATCAAGAATAGATAACGTGAAATTATCAGCGTTGCTTTTAAGCTTGACTTTATTTAATTACTTATATATTTAGCTATAGATCAATTTTATCATTTTTAGTGTGAAATAGTGTAAAGAGTGTTCATGTTGATTGATATTCTTTAAGTAAGTCAAATGATTTTTTACCGCCAATGTTTCAATGGAAAATTATATGGCCGCTCGTTTTTCATCAATCTTTGGAGACTTTTCAGGCAGATTCCGATTATGACTACAATCACTAATATTTTTCTAATATATTTTTTAAAGATGGTAATTAGAAAAAAAATATACTTTCTGGAGACATTGAAAATGGTTAAAAAAAGTGTAATTATGACAATGAAATCTGAAAATACTCATCACCGCGGTTTTTGTCACTAAACGGTCAGCTTTAATTTACAAGACATTATAATAAGGGGAAATTAGTTACTTTTATTTATTAATAAAGATCTCTTATTAAATTTTATTATTAAAATTTATTATTAAAGAAATTATAATGAGAAATGTAATAGGGAGTAGAACAGAATCGTTTTAGGAGGTAACAGTCAATATTTATTTTCCATGCATATCGTGCATTTAAGTTAACGATGAAACAAACACGGGATTAACAAGTCACCAGGGTAACTTGACTGGCATTAGCCGATAGGAAATTAATGATTTATACGTTACCGTACCCCTGCGCCGCTACCCTCGGGAAATCCGATAGAACGAATGTGTCTCGATACACCCTGCGTGATGTTCTTTACACCCGACCCACGTGTCAGCTCCATCAAGCAGTATAGAGCAAGGATATTGCCTGTAAGTTTATTGCTGAAATTCCAGAAGAATCGATTATTATTTTGACTTAGGTGTTACTGTAATGCAAATCTGTGAGCGCGATTGCGCGTATGTTATTGCCTTATATTCTGTTTAAAGAATTCTAAACTAAAAGTTATTTTTCACGGCCATTTGATATGAATCTTTTTGCTTCTAATGTAATACCTTATGCAAGTTGTACGTTTAAATGTGCACCAAAATCTCGTCCATCACCTTTGGTTTTTCGATGTGATATGTATACTGTAACTCTGGTGGTTCGGAACCTACTTTAAACAGTAGGTCCTAGGCCAAATGATCTTAACAGTCGATGTCGAAAATGAATTACAAAAAAAAAGTGCGCGGGTAGTGTTTTTTTTTTGCCACGAAAGTGACAAAATTCTTCTGCCAAATGGATATAAGTATTTTAGAGAAAAGCTTCTACTTACATTTTCATTTTGCAGCCGCTGCTTATGGATGGAGAATTATTTCCGCGTCGTTTTTAACGAAAGGTTGATTAACGGTTTACGAATATCGCGCCACGGTACGAGATAAAAGTCGTGACAATTTGCGGGTTACTAATAATTGGCTTCGGCAACGAGTCGTTGCGGTGCGACATCCGTTGTTAATTAACAACAAGCGCGCTCGTTGTTCTACGTAAATATATCGATTAAAGAATTATTAAACGTTTGTTGGATCACGGTCGCTTTAGTGAAGCTAAATAAATCCGATTTGAAAACTTCTCGTGAATTAGATGCGAATGATGTTTCAATGAAATGGCATTTTATTAAAAATCCTAAGGTTTCGCGTTGTTTCGCCAAACGGTGTATTAAATATTTGCAGCTCTCCGCGCAACATTCCGCCCTACGACGAAATTTCAAACTCCTTTCAACTGGCGCTTTGTCACTTCACAAGCGATGCAAAGTTTAATATAAAACTTTTCAGACCTGCGTAAATACGAGACCTGTTCCGTCGTACGAAAGGACCGCGTTGCGAAAAATCGAGGAAATTTGCTGAAGCGAGAATAACGTGTCCTCCAAAGGTATGTTAATAATGTACGATTCCATGGACTGTATACAACGATGTTGCCTATTACTCATTTTTCTATAATACGATGTATTAGCTAGAGGAGAAGAACCTAAAATATCTCACAATAGCTTCTGAATGTACTCGACTTTACATAGTGTTTTATATTTCATCGCGTTCAACTTTTGCTCCATTTTGTCATTACTCTTTCTCGACACCTCGTCGATTTATATACAGCTGCTCAGCTCGATCGCTGCATTTCCTTTTTACCCCCTCTTTCCCTTACATGTATTTATAATACATCTAGATATATTCGAACCGGTAACTTTAGAATCATAAACCATATTTAATATATTACATATAAACGTCAGTATTGATTAGCGATGAAGTGCCTTCTCTAGAGTAAATTAAAATAACCAATTAACCTGGATTCCGACATGCTTATAACGTGAACTGACCCACGGATAATCGGTCGCATTCGGATGTCGGATTTATTAAGTGGAATTTTCGACACGACGCCGGATGCAATACCGTGACAAGTACGTAGAGGATAAGGTAAATTGCGGACGATAAAGTAAAAGGATGAAATAACTGGCAAATACGAAGGAAGAGGATGAACCTGAAGGAGGACAACAAAACACCGTGGAATCTTGGAACGAAAGAAGAGAATCCGCAGAATGTCATTAGGGGATTTGGAAACGTAAGACAATCGTGTACTGTGGCACGGGGGGTTGTTTCCAGGGTTGTTCGCATCACGGTTTCCAGATGGCGGCTGCTGGTCGGTATCCAGGACCTTCAGCCCCGCCCATGTGATTTAAACGACGACCTTTTTGCTGCCGACTCACCCGACAGCACGGCCCTTTTCCAGCGTCAAATTTTTCCTCGTCTTTTCCCACGGTCAGAATGCATTTTTAATCGGACTTTATCCGAAATGTTCAATGCCAGTAGGATCTTCTTGAGGATCTTTGGTTAAAGGTCTGATTTATGTCCGTATCGATACTTAATTTGGTGCAATTGGAATAGGAGCTGGTTTGGAAACGACGTTTTATTCCAGTAGCTTCGGTGCTAAGTTAGGTATGAATACCTTTGATGACTTACTGTGTGTTTTTAGAATGTTAATCATATTTCATTGTTATAATCGTGTAATAGATGTGTTAGAATTGGTCTTAATTAGAAATTTTAATACTTTTGAGATTAATCGGTTGGATACAAATAAAAGTTGCTTAAAATTTTTTGTGATATTAAATTGATCGTAAATTTAAATAATCTGTTATTGAGGATGAATATAATGACTGCTCGAAAAACTGAGGTGGAAGGAAGCTTGACGAAATAAAGCAGGCGACCATCAAAATGCGTATGAAGTAAAACTTGAGTTCTGAGTAAGTAGTGCTTTTGAGTGGTATCGCATTATTTTTGAGTATATTGTAGGCTTTATGGTAAAGCTCGATTTTCTTTGCATTTCTGAATACCATGCAAAGCCATTAACATATATCAACAATGTACAATTATATTATACTTTTTATTCAATATTAAATTAATATCATTTCCTAAAATCCTGGTATTGATTTAGTAATTAATTTCAGATTAAAAATGAGAGTAATTACCCCTTAATAAAAATAGTAAGAAACTACCTTTCAGTACTTTAATAGACTTACTTAAAAATATACAGAATTTCTGTGTACGATTGTACCGTGCACAAAAAGTTTCAGCAATTTTTCATACGATTATTGGGCGTATATGATATAGTAACAGTTTTTTTTTGGCGTTGACACATATTTTTGCTTATATTTCCACCTTGTTATGACACGTTTGCATAAATTTAGCCGCAAGGATGGTTCGGAATTGTAGAGAAACGTTTCTTGGATTCTCCATCACGATAACGCGGTATCTCAAAATGAATTGACTATTCGTGCGATTTAGGCCGAGAGCAATGCACATATCATTTAACAATTTTCACATTCATCTGATATAATTCTGTACGACCTTTTCTTGTTTGAACCACTCAAAAAACCAATTCCGGAGACACGTGTTGATAGCATCTAAACCATAAAACAAAAATCGCAGGCATAGCTGCTATCGTTATCAAAAAGCGAGTTCCAGAAGTGCTTTGAAAGCTGGATCAAACCCTGCCGTAGCTGCATTGCGGCCAATGTGAACTACTATGAAGCCGATGATACGATTTTTTATGACGACTAACATTCTACTTTTGATTTTATGAATAAGTTCATAAACATTCTACTTTTGATTTTATAAATAAGTTCGTGAAATGACATCTGATAAAAAAGTGGCCATAGCGAGCATTTATTTGTATATTTTCTTTATAGAGTTCTAGAGTTCTGTCGACCAAGTCTACATTCGCGTTTAGGAAATGAATTTTGTCCACGATTATGTGGCGCAAATAATTAAAGGGAGTAATAAATAAATTGATTTAATATTAGGGACAATTATAGGGCATTAATATAATATTAAGGATAACACCTTTTAATTATTTGGGCCACAGAACCGTGGACTTAAATTATTTCCCATAGGCAAATATCGATTTGATCGACAGAACTCTAACTCCAGGAGATCTCAAGGCGAGACTATTGCAAAGAAAGTATACAGATTAATGCTCGCTATGACCACTCATTTATCAGATGTCATAAGAAACTATCGAGCAAGTGAGGTTAGGAGTACGAAATACTAAAATTCCTGAAATGTTTTGCGTTGTGTTGACAACTAAGTTCCTGCCATTTTATAAAATTTTAACATTCCGCGTATCATTAAATGTTCTTGGCATAATGTTTTAAGTCATTCGAAAGAAAATATTTGAATCTACCATAATTTTCAGTTCATTCAAATGGAAAGTCATGTTAAGAAAAATTAGCATTTTTGACGCCTCCTTCTTTTTGCTTTTAATCAAGGTTTTAAGGTCGCAATAGTTGCTTGCGACATTCGTACTGTGTATGGAGAGGGTGCCATAGCTGATAAAACCGCCTGTGATTGGTAGGCGAAGTTAAAAATGGAAATTCGATAAAGAGCGATTAAACCAACGTTTGCAGGAAAATCCGCGTCAAACGACAAGTGAACTGACAGAGAAAATGGAATGATCTCACACTGCTATAGAGAAACATCTTTACTCGATGTCAAAGGCATTTAGGAATGTGGGGCATGGGTTCCGCATGCAAAAATTCAAAAAAATGGCGGGAACTTGGTTGCCAACCCAATACACGGTAGCACACGCCCGACTAAATCGATCCAGGGCGTAGGCTAATATCTTACATTATTTATCCGATATAAAATCGACGGCCCTTCTCTACAAAAAATCCTTTATTAATTCAGTGTTTTGTGGCATGCTGAAAGTTAGGGAAAGGATTCTTCGAGGGGTGGATTTCAAGCAACGCACGTTGCCGCCCGGTTATCGCGTTTGAACCTTAACGAAAGTCCGACGGCGAAGTTTGGCGGCATATGAAATCCAAGCACGTAGCCGGAACTTATGAGAGTTGCGAGTGCAACAGCATTAAATACTGTCCAGGTCCCGTTCCGCTCTCTCAGACTTGGAACAGCCTCCAGGGCACGTCAGACGAGTTCTCCGCTCCTACTTCGACGAAGTTTGGCATTCGCTTTGAGCGCTCTCGAACCGAAACGATTATGAGCTTACTTACGCGAGCGCTTGGCTACAACCGGCGATTTACGACTTAACGAGAATTAATGCGCGCCGCTGGGTGGGCGCCGATCGCCGGCGAAAGAGGTACGGGATATCCGGAAATCGATTAACCCGATTCCATGGCGGAGCTCGCGATTAACATCGGCCAACTGCCCTTTGCCACCCGCCTACGCGAGCTTCGTTTCTTTCTCCGTGGCATTTTATTAAATATTCTTGTTATCGTGGGAAATTCAAGTCCCAAATATACGCATGCAGTCATTTTGTAGGAAAATGCAGGTTTATAATTAAAAATTGTGCACTTTTTATTGGTTTATGAAGATATATAAGTATATATGTAAATGACCTTTGCAGTTTTGCTGGTATATACGCAGGTTTTTGTTGAAATCATCAAATCTTGCGCGCATTTTGAGAGACTCAAAAAGATTATGTGAATACAAAGGTGAACTGTGTTACGATGTAACAACGTCTACGTCATGATTTGGTGCGAAGCGACTATATGTTATCACTTTTCGCCAAATTACTACAAAAATATATTAAGACTTTTTTTCGACGACCATGCTACTACGACTGCCTCGCTTGTCGACCCCATGGAGTTTGACGATTCCAAATTTTAAGAACGCAACGCACAATGCAGCGCTGTTTATGCATACTTTATACATACAAGACCATGCCTCAACAACTTGACACGTCCAGGTTGTTCAATAAGTACTATTAGTTGTTCGCGGAATGTCGTCTGTTTGTCAATAGCAGGATTGAAACTTTGACGTCATTTTAATATCTTATGTTTCATAAGAAACTCAATAAAAATATCATATTTTTTTCACAATATTTTAAATAAAGTTTTGGGTTTCACAATGCTGTGTGCATAGTGGGCACTGCATTCGCTAACAATGCAACAAAAACAGATACGAATACGACTTTGTGAGCAACCTCTGGGGCGTTTTTTAATTTTTAAAGCCTTTTTAGTTCAAAGTCTAATTTTTAAAATCATTTCTACAACTATAAATTCATTTTTTTTTCATCTCCCTTTCGCGAACTTATTGAACAACCTAGTATTTCCACGGTTGCCACGCCTAAAGATTCAGTGCTTATGCTATTAGAGGTTATAAAAAAAAAACTAGGCATTATATTATTCGTTTTCTGGTTGTGGTACATTATTGAAAGTATGTTTGTGCCAAGAAGGCCATTGATGCCGGATCGCACGCCTGATTGTGGACATGATTATTCTAACATGGAGAACGATATAATTACCTGTGAATTAAAGTTGACATCGAAGGTGGGATGAGTTTGATCACCTTCCGCTTTCTTTTCTAGGAACATTTCGTAGGAGGCTGTATATAAGGTAATCTGTGCAATTTGTAGGTTTAATCAAATTAATAAAGCTATATCTCATATCAATGTAGGCGGTAAGGTTGCTGCTTTCCTTTTTCTGCGTGAAAGTTTGGTGCGATGTCAACTGGAATGTGCATCGATACAGATTGTACAGGAATATTAAAGGGGCTGTTGATTAAATCACCGGGAAACAGGAAATTTTGGAGCGGTTTAATATTCAATGACTCCCCGTAATTTCGAAGCAACATCACGCGCTTGCGCTTAGTCTCGCGTAAGCTATAATTTCTTCCTAGATTTGCGGGTTATCGTGAATTATAAAACCATTTTATAATCGCTATGCGATTCATTGCTTATACATCTACAACTTTTTTTTTCCTTTTAATATATGAGGTAACACAGAAACGGAGAACAAAGCATAGGCAGAGCGTAGAAATGTTAAACAATGAAAAATCGATAAGGTAATTGAAAAGACGACGATTTTTCATTTATGGGAATCCTTAGAATTTCTCGATGGAGAAATAGGAGAAACGGGAGAATGTTGCATCCTTGGAATTGGTGAATTGATCTGCAAAAAGAAGCCGGGACAACTTCTAAACCGAGACCACGGTAAATTTATCGCCGCAACTTGATTAGCTTCCTTTATTAAACGCGGAGTGCGTTATTTCGGTGGCCGAGCAAAATGCTTTGTTAAGCGGAAAACGGAGGGGCGGGATGCGTTTTTCTGGATGGCCAAACTTTTCCCCGGAATATATTAAATTCGTTCGTTATAAAACTAGGAAGTTTAGTTGGCCAGACATTCGAGTCGTTGGCTTTAATTGAAAAATTTGTTTGCCTCTGAAATGATCGTACTTCATTCGTAGTGGCTAGCTTCTGGATAGTTTGGATTTACATCCGCATTAAAAAACTGAACGGAAGGGGGATCGAGATAAACTTTTGTAATCAAGTCGAATCATGTGAAAACCGATTTGAGTGATATGTCAATACGGCAAACGGTCTGTTTTATTCTCGTGAAAGTTTTACGATCACGCTTACGACATCATTTTGAAAATTGCGTTTATTATCGATGAATGACTTAGAAGGTACTTATGAAAACCTTATTAATTAAGTTATAATATCACTGATATTACTATATATATATATAGCTTAACATTAGATGTGCATTTTATGATATATTTATTACGAATTTGTGGTTATCACGAATATCGCTTTATTGAGTCCATCGAATAATATTTTTATACGACGATTACTCCGAAAGATCATTATCCGCTTGGCCCGGGCACCACGAAAATTACCGTAAGTCGAAAATTATTCAAATTCCATTCAGTAATAATATATAGTACATCTACGGGTGGGCGCAACAAGGGGACTGCTACTTTATTTTCGCATCTATTTGCATAATTTTCTCCGGGCGAGTCATTCCCATCTTGCACTTCTCAAGGAGAATCTTAAACGTAGAAGCGCGTGCACTTAAATGCATCTACGAAATTCCGTTTTGACTTGAAAATATTTAAAAGTGTATTTTATTATTTCATTGCTAATGATATTTAAAGACTCTCTTGTGGGTCTATGTTGCTCCTGCGATTGCAATAGTTCTTAGTAATGAGGTTTTTCATCACCTCTGGCTTTTCCATGTGATATACTGTAGCTCTAGTGGTTTGGAACTCACCTTAAGCAGTAGATACTACACAAAATGACCTTAGCAGTCGGTGCCAAAAATGAATTGAAAAGAGAAAATGAAGGAACGTATTATCATGAAATGAGAAGACGGTAGTTGGCTATGATTAATCCCGTTTCTTGGGCAGTCAACAGTGGATAAACACATAAAAATTCAATGCACGTATTTCTCGTTTCGAACAAATCATCTACCTATTTTCTTAAATTGCGAAGATAAGTTGTGACGTAGAAAGCGAAGGAAAGGCATCGGAACGGAGTCGAAGTGGGCGACAAACTACGGAGTTCATCAATTGTCAACGAATGTGTCAACAAAATCAATTTTGTCATTGTCGATGTACGTCAAATATTAATGAATCTACATATAGTGTAATTCCAAGTTAATTGTTAATATACCTATTAGATAGCATTATGAGATGCTTTTTATAACATCAATTTCAAATCTATACTTACAAGTTACATTTAATTTGCAATAATTTAGAAATCTCAAAATGTATCATGAAAGATTGTGTAATTTTTAAGATTTTTTTTAAGAAAAATTTTTAGGTTTTGAAAAAAAGATAGTAATTCTACATGCACTTTGAGTTGTCTTCTTGTTTTAAAGTAAAATGTACGACATCTCTTCATGCACACATATATAAATATCAAGAAGACTACGTTCTTTATTCCGCTATGTTCCAAGGAGTTAATGCATCGTTGGATACGTGTGGCATTGTCTATTGTCGTTCCTGACCTACGTCAAGCTGAATTTCGACGATAACGAACGATCGAGCGTGGAAGACAATTTTTCTCGTTGTCAAGTGTCCAACTCTGGGACTCTCGACACCAAGGGTGGTGTCTCGATTGTTCGAGATAGACGACCAAGGGGTTAATCGGGTTAAACGGCGAGATTACCACGAGAGCTTCCTGTCTTGTTCATCTTTCGTGAAAAAGAAGCTTCCCCCCTTCCTTGCTAGACAGATCATTCTTAACGAAAGAACTGACCCGAAGAGGACGAGTATTTCCAGCCAGGTTTTAACTTTGTTAGATAAAATATAACTTTCGTTGATCAAACTGGAAGCATATTTAAATAGATATATAATTAAATATAATCTTGCTAAAACCACTAAAATTCATGATTTGTCTTAAAATTGTCGCGAGCAATAAGGATAGGAGTGCTTATGTATACGTTATAATTAAATCTATAATTAAATCGTTTTTGAATTATTTTTTTCGACTGTATAGTTATACACAGGATGGCTATACAAAATTACGTAGATGAAGAACGGTTGCATGCATCTGGAAACCGAAGGTACATACTTATAATGTTTCTTTATCTGCTTACATAGTCCGTATATAATATGTACAGTGATCAAGGATACACGTTAAACAACAGATCCTAGGTTACATTTGAATATTCTGCATATCAGATTTTGCAATTAGAGAATTCCTAGTAACCTTTATACCTGTTACAATTTTCAAATAAAGCGCGACGGATGCAAGTAAAAAATAATGAAGGATCGATCATTACTGATGATTGTAATGTGACACTGTTAGCGACGTATGATTAAAGTGTTATTGTCAGTGATTGATGCTTATGCACTTTTAAATACCCGTTCAAATACAAGGGCACTGAGCTGCACGAAGTCGTTTGTGCGGTATGTACCCACAACGCTCAGAAAAATAAATAAAAACAATTAAAACAGTCGGAAGTAACACGCACTGCTATTCCTGGAGCGCAAAAGTTACGGATAGTAATGTATCCAGTTATGAATTACAAATTGCGATGATGAATGTGGCTATATCATTATTAATACTCATCGTCGAGTGGTTCGATGGAATATTTTGGACCCTTAATTACGATTCTTCATCGAGTTGGTCAGGTCGGAATTGCAGCATTACGTTTGAACTTTCGTTCCATTCAAACGCAAAAATACTTTCTGAATTCTCCTTCTCTCCGTCGCAGACAGTGGTATGCCTTTGCATTGACGCAAAAAACTAATTGCATTCCGGCAGATTTAAATGAAGGATCGAAGGTGACCCTCTTTGTGACATTAATTAGTGCGCAAGTAATGACCGCGCATGCCAATTCCACGGCATATGAGTATCCCGTACACTGCTTCATCTTTAATAACTTTTTCCGATGGTTTTATCCATTTTATTACAGTCAGAAACTCTTTGAATGTCGTAGATGAATCGCCGTAACGCGTCGCGCCAGAAATGGACAGGGCTCCGCAATTATGAAGTCTATTTCAGTGAAATAAGTAAAACTTGTCAAAGAAACTTTAACCTTCGGTAAAAGCAAATTGCAATAGTGGTAGATATTCGCGGATTAACTGTGTAGCGAAGATTGCGAGAAAATTTCTTGCATTCCTATGAAGAACATTAATTCTTTTAATGGAATTTGAGGAAAGAAGTAGAAATATCTGTTCTAAGGATAAACTTCTACGGACTCCCTAGCCATTCTCGCGAAACTTTATCTCGGACAAAGGATGTTTATAACTCAGAAACCGTGCGTTTTTGTGCATCCAACCGTGTGCATATACACACTCACATTATTCTTTTTTATCTTTGACACGAGTGAGAAAGTTTCTAAAGGGTGTAATATTTATTTTTCATACAACGTGGATGCTTTGTATATTGTCAAATATTTATCCAATCCTAACGGAGGTTTTTTTAATGGTCCTATAGAGGTTGTTTTGAGACTTATAGGTTCATCCATGTTGAGCGTCCATTCAAAAAATATTTGTACTACGATTAATCTTTCCACAAATTCCAAGATTACTACAAAATTTTAGGAGCTTGACAAAAATAATGTTTCTACTTAAATGAGATATGTAACAAACAAATACATCACAAACGATACATTAAGCACACATTTATTAAATTAATGTCCCATTTCCTTGTTAATTTATAATGATGTTAATCAATAATAATCTTCTGTTTTACGACTAATTGCTGAATACCTTGTTTTATAATCTGACACATCATTAAATCAATCTATACTTTGACGGTTCAAAAAATCGCAAATACTTTTCCGTGCGTCTAATGCATGAATATCTTCCGGTTTACGTGGAATGTTGAGTCCGACTTTCTTTTCCCTGTATATCGTTATATGGATTATTTCTATGATATTTTCACAGACTGTCGTCCTGCTTGGGTCGCCAGATTGGAATACATCTATAGTAGGAAGAAACGACTTTTCGAGTTTCTCGTTGGTCGGGCAATATCATCTTCTCTGCGATTGCGTATTTCAACGTCTGCTTCCAATTTCCGCTTACGTGCTCCACCAGATGATGACTGATTTGAAAAAGAAAATGAGTGTAATCGTGTAATAAAACCGCTGGATAAATGTCCATTATTTCTTTCATGCGCAAAACGCAATAAAATGAAAAAAAAACTGGATGACCTTTGCTTGGTGCACGTTTCAGCCGAATAAAAGGAGTGAAACGACGATTTAAAACTATAAAGGAATCTTTGTACGTTATTTTTAGTTTATTCTTACTATTCAAAGAAGATTATAATTTAAAGTTAATGTTACAGATTATTCAGTACAACTGCGGTCTGAAAATGGAATATAAAAATGGAATAAAAATGGATATTTCGACGAATGGTTTTTTAAATTTATCGACGACCAGTCAGGCAGACGAGGAAAATTCAAGTTGTCAAAAACAATTATAGTCAGCAGAATGAAATGGCTTTTGTTTCCAAGCTGTTCTGAGGTAACTTTAGCTTTTTAATACCTATGAGCCGTAGGTAAAATGACAGAAATAGTATATTTATGATTTTCAATAGGCGGACTTCTAAGGTACTCCCTACAGGTTTTCCACTCACGAGACTTTTTGCACGCCTCGTATTTCCTAACTTCAGATTGTGGTGTATCCGCAGAGAACGGCAAAACTTTCTCGAATTTCTGGAATTACTTGACGATGCCATTTCCTCTATGCCTGCGTATTTCAGCAGACGCTTCCAATTTTCCTATATGTGATTCTGAAGCATGACCGATTTCCATGTAAATTTGGTGCACGGGCTTGCAAACTGGGTAGCACCAAATACTTCTTTGAGTGCCTCCTCGATCCTCACAATCAAACTTTTTTATCAGCAAAATTATTTATAAACAGGTCTATTACCTTTTTGACAACTCTGATTTGAACAGTACTTTTAACTCTTCGTCAATCTTGAGTTTTTTGCTGGTTGTACATTAACTTTATACATTTCAAACATTTTTCTGTGATTTCATTTATGCTTAATCAAAAGAAAACAATGCATTACATTTTTCTATAACAGAGTACAAGTATTCTTATTGTTTACGCAATGCTTCTCCCTTCTCAGTTACGATAGAATCGTAACGAATCCTTTCGCTGTTCAATTTATGCAAGAATTCATGGTCTTAACGGTCTTCATAACTGAAGAACGAAATAATCCCAGTGCGACACTGGTTTTCCACATTAAATTCACTCTTCTGTAAGTGGAATTCACGCTTTTGCAAAACAAATTCACCCGTTTGCAAATGGAATTCAACCTTTTGCAAAACAAATTCACCCGTTTGCATATAGAATTCACCATTCGCCAATGGAATTCCATTTGTAAACGGCTGAATTTATTTTGCAAAAGGTTGAATTCCATTTGCAAACGTGTGGATTTGTTTTGCAAAAAGGTGAATCTCATTTGCAAAAGCGTGAATTTAATATGATAAACCTGCATTGCCAGTAAAAATCAACAGACTCATAACTCACGAAAGCCAAGATGATGAAGGAAGGGAAAGGAAAGAAAACCTGCAATTCTCTAACGTCAAGTGGTAATAGAGAAGTGCTTATTGAAAAAAATAGCTATTACTCCGCGGAAGTATACTTAGCAAGGCCAGTCCTTCTGCCGTATCCCTAAGACGCATTAACATCCCCTATTCCGGGCACGTAACCCATGGGTATTACCTTCGTCAGCCTTTAATCCGATATATGTCTCTCCGTAGGTTCTTCCTGCAACAAGGAAAGACGACCACTGAATCCACGGCCATCAAATTGGTCACGGTAAATATCATTAATTACCAGGGGTGGCCCATTCAGATGTCGGTTTCGGGGTTTCTAAGCATCGTAACTCCACTGTTCGAGACATTTTCTCTGATAAGTACAATACCGTTATGTAGTTGTTTTGATCGATCGTCCTCGTAAACTTGGGTTGATACCGAAGGACCTAAGAATTCCACTGTTCATCACTCAATCGTGTTGCATGGCGATTGATATCACTGGTTTGAACGTTATGCTGGCTATTTTTATTTGTGAAATGCTTATTGAGCAAAGGATTTAACAATTATGGTAATTATCACAGTGCTTTTCAATTAATATGTCCAGTTAGGGACTGGTCGTTCGAATATCGGCGCTACCACGAATCTTTTGATGTTTCGATTATCGTATCTTCAGTGTTTTCTTATAGTTTTTATTGATATACAATATTTTTATCGGTCCTATTTCAGCATGAAATTAAAACAAACTGAAATATACCGTATAACTTATTTAATAGTAGAGTAAATTTAGTAAGTGTAAAGTGGCCTCAAGCATGTCACTAGAATAAAGTTAACCAAACCTTTGACTATTCGATGCAAAAATGTCATTGACGTGCGTTAACAATTTTTACAGTAGTCTGCTGAAGTATTTACCCCAACATCGAACTCAACGTAGAAATCTCTCGTAAAAAACTGATCGAGCTTCGAAGCCCTCCGTGCAAAGGCGAAATTATAGCAACTTGGGAGGATCGTGGGAGTGTTTTGAGCTGTCCAGGCGATACAGCTCCGGTTACGGATTTCAGGATTCGTTTTCTATTTCCGGCGCCGTGTCCAATCCCGTCCCCACCGCGATAACCCGATCTCCCTTCCCTTCCGCCCCTGCCAAGGGCCCTCGTGACCCGTTTAACACGTCCAGTCCCATGCGCGCACTTTACAAAATTAGCTTTGTCAGCCCTTAACCAGGTACACAGAGGCCCAGAGCTGGGGGCTCCAGATGGCCAGAGATCTTGGCCGCCACCTTCCTTGGATCGACCGCCGGGAATTGGCCGGCCAACTTTTGTCCCCGTCAGCCGGCCCACTTTTTTCCTCGGTTCCTCGAGCGTAGTATTTTTCGAAGGACCTCCACTACCATTTTTCCACGTCGACGATAAACCGGCTCGATATTAGCCTTAAACCGCCTTCCCCTTCCGCTCTGGTTTCGAGCGGAAGTAGGGTAACGAGAGGTAATTCGGCGGTGGCCTTCGTTGGTTTTCGTGAAATCGGGGAAATCTGTATCTGCAATGGAATAAGGCTGATGGTATTATTGATTAATATGATCTACTTCGTTATAGAGCGGATCTGTATTAAATTTAATATGTCACTGAAGTTAAACGATCGTTCAATGTGTATTAACACTAAACCTACCAAAGCGCTGAAGATCATCGAGGTCGGTTGTTTTTTAGAAAACTTGTACTTCGTAAGAGGGCATTCTCTGAGATTTTTCACGACTCTACCGCGGAGTGTGGATCATTCTATCGTTCTATCGATATTTCTTCTTAATAGCCTTTTTCTTTAAGGATATACGGGGTACACATAAATGAGCCCAGAAAGTGGCCGGTAGGTTTAGTGTTAATAAAATTACCTTTATGACGTGATCGATCAAAGTCGCCATAAAGGTAATGTTATTGTTATACTATAATATTATTATCTTATGCCCAAGGTGTTTTTTACAGGTACGTCGGATCGAAGCGCGATTAATGCTTTCCCCTGGACATGGGGAGACTCTTTTTATAGCTTCGTTCTGCACTGTTATGATGTAAGATGTGCGCCCCTTTTCAATTTCAAACGTTTTACGACCACGGCCGACGACGTTCGATATTCAAAGCGCGTTTTAAATGAACGCCTCGCGCGAGCGATGATAATGCAGCGGCACGAGAAAGCCAGCAACTTTTCCGCGAAGCTGGAAGCTCGTTAATAAACTTGTCGGCTATATTTGAGCCTTGGCGAGTTAAAACTCGAGTTTTTCCGCGTTAACGTAGTGCTCGTCGGGGAAAAAAATGAAATATTCAACAAAGTGCGGAATGCGAGCATGCGATAGATTATGGAGCGATAAGTCTGCAGAAGCAAGCGAGCGCGTGATCATTGGATTTGTATTTGAGTATTTATCCAAGTGAAGAGTTATTCCAATATTGAATGCAGAGACATTCGTGATAAAATTAACCGTCTTGTTCAAATAGGCTTTACCTGCTGTTATGACACGCTTCTATGCAAGTATATACTTATATATACCATGTATTATATACTTATATATCGTTGCATCGAAGAATATCGTAATGGCAAGCCACGCCTATTAGAACAAGGTGATCAAATTGCTATTCTATGAACACAGATTTATATATAAATTTGGAAGTTTTCCGTTATAGATCTTTGCTTTGAGAATGAAAGTGATTTTTGGTTCATGTGTAATTGATAGTATACTCTAAGTTACCGATTAACATGCGCGCGATTGCGTGAGTGTCTGATTGATTTTTTGCTTACGGCTTTTCATCCATTTCCATGTCAAAATTTTTTCTTGCTCGCATAGCTGTATCGTAAAACATTATTTTGGATAATTTATGCGCTCAATAAGCGATTGTGTGGCGATTAAAGGTGATTAGTTGTATTGTATTGGCTTGGAATGTGAATAATTGCGGATTTGTGATTTTACTTCCCAACCAACGACAAATAAGAGCTGCGCAACTAAACGTCACAATTTTTTTTTTTTTTTTTATCGAATTACAATCAAAGTATGAAATGCGAAAACAACATCGTGGGTTTCATATTTGGAATGTGTAAATATACCCAAAAATTTAATCAAAATCATTCGACAGTGAAATCCGCAATTACTTACTTGCCAACCCAATATATGAGCTGTTTAGTTTAAATGTGGCCTAAGTACATTTGTCGATTATTTTTCACCACCTGTAATAAGGTGTACAACATTAAGTTAGTTGTCATAAACACCATTTTGCAATTAAGTATATTCAGACGATACGATGATTTTAGCCGCACAAATTTTCGCAGTTACTTCAATAATTATAAACATTAATTTAATATTGGCCTAAGTCGAATTAGAGTAGCGAAATATAAGCACATGATGGACTTATTACGATATATACCCCCGAAGCACCAGGACTTCTTCAAGTTGCTCCCGCATACACAAAATGAAGATGAGCAGTGAATTGTTATGTAATTGATATGATTAGATTTCCTGAATTGCATAAATTGTGTTTTGAGAGTATAATAAAGAAATATCAAAGAAATTGAGTATTGTTTTTTTAATTTGAAGTATTTTAAGTTATGTCGAACGAACTTGGGTCCTTTCAAAATCTATAACAAATCTAATCCTTAATTTTGAAAGTGACTTAACTGCATTTGTGGCAGGGAAACACATATTACTAGCTTAATAATTGCTGTTATTTTAATAGGAATTGTAAATTTAACTCTCTTAGATACACTTAAGCGCTGTAACACATTGATATCCTATACGTATATTTTTAATTTCATCGTAATGCGAACTCTTAAATTTCCCTTAAATAAATTTGAACATAAATGGACTTAGCTCACTTTCAAAATCAACGTTTCATATACTCGGTAACCCCATATCCTTTCCTTATGCGAATGAATCAAGGTGCAAACTTACGATTCAAAGGAAGAGCGTCGAGACACAGCGATACACTTTCATCCATTTTTCGTCCAAGCAATATCCAATCGAAAAGTCGCAGAGTAGTTTCTCTGAATTGAGTTTTCTGTAAGTGGCCGCCCACGTCAGTATTTGTCTATCTATTGATCGGTAATCGAACTTGAACTTCAACTTCACCGAATTCGCTGTCCAATCAATACTCATTCCGAGCCGGTAATAACTTTGGGCGTTCAAATGAAAATTCTACCTCTAATATCGGATTTCCGGGGAATAAAAATTTTACAACGTCGAACTCTTTTTGATATTTTACGGTTCGCATGTCGGTCGTGTTTGATTAATGTGTGTATGCCTATGTAGGTATTGACATCGAAGTATTGATCCCTTTTCTGCCTAGTGCCGTCCTTTTTTTAATTAAATATTTCTGTGCGTAGTGGGTAATAAGATGTTATATTGTTCTCTCCCTTTTTATAGTAATGCTTGACCTACTATAATTGTATGATAACCGTTTGTTTTCCGATTTAGGGATTGTATTATTCATGTTTTGTTTTTAAGCCGCGATAAAGTTCATTATAACAACCGTATTTGATTTGAAGTCAAGAAAAACAAAATTTGAGAGCAACGATTCATGAAAGGTGCTTCTTCAACACCATGTTAGTGGTGACTGATGACACAACAGATGACTGACAATACAAAATACGATGTAAAATTAAATAAATTATATTGCTTTAATAAATTCTAAAGAATTGTAGGATCCTATCATCGATATACATAAATATTTCTTATCAACAAATTTTAATGGATTTTATCGAAACGCTGCAAATGAAAAGAAAACAGTTGTCCTTTCTTGAACGAATGTCCGTAAGCATTTCTGTTATACGTAATTATTTTAGACTATAATAACAAACAGTGGCTCTAATATGTTTACATCTCTTTGCATCGAGTAAGTTTCAATCATAAAAGTGCGCTTGACATTGCTACACCACATTTCTAAGCAGCATCCATGTCCTGATGGAGAATTCCTTGTAAATGCGCGTGGTAGTCAACGTGATAATTTAAATGTTTCATTCAATATTAGTTGTCAAATATCTTTGTATTTTATCGGTGAGTCAATTTTTAATCATTTATTTTCGGCACTGACCGCTAAGGTACATTGGTTTACCTTGGCTCTATTGTTTAAGATGGATTTCGAACCACCAGAGGTACAGTATACGTATCACATGGCAAAGCCAGAGGTGATGGGCGCTGTCAGGGGGATCAGGATAAGATGAGAGGGCCAGACGGAAGGAAGAGGTAAGGGCGTGGCGTGGATATACTATTGTAATGACCTTTCAGCTTACCTCTTCTTTCAGTATAATATACGATATATTAATTGGAAAGATTAGTCTCAGACAAAAAATTATTCTTCTACGTGTTTTTCATCCTGACCCTTTTACCCTTACTTTCTCACGGGACTACTTATAGGACTTCTTACAGGGCGGTTCAAATCTTCTTCTGTCTTCTAACTGTTGCTTACCAAATTTTACTATCCTTATCAAATTTCTGGCGGCGCCTTCGGTACTTTAATACCGCGCCTACGACCACACTTTCATTTCCCACTAGGGCTCGTCACCATTTATCGGTAATAAACGCAAACGCTGCATTCCACGGATTCTAAACTCTTATTGCGGGATTTGAAGCCATGTCTGCCGCGTGGAAGTCCGAGCCTCTACCCACTAGACCACCGTAGGTCTCGGTGAGTCAATTTAAAGCGTGGTTCAAAGAGTAAATAAAAAAAACTATATAACCGTATCGGCAACAAAAATTTCGTAACTTTCTTTTTCCCCAAAAAAAGTCTAGCGTCGTTATTCTTGAAGATCGCGAATCAGCCGTTCCATAAATTTGTCCGAAGTTCAAAGAAGAGGTGAAAAGGCCGAACGATTAAAATACTAATCCTCGTTTACTCTCGATCATATATTCTACACCCTCGCTCGAATTTCGGTCCCTTTTGACGCTGCTCGCCTTTATATTCGCCGTCCGTCTTTCGCTGAGATAGCAATTTGGAGTTATTTGGCCCGAAAGCAGGGCGGTACATCTTTTTCGTTCGTGCGTCGACCTTTTTTTTCCCCCGATGCTCCCTTTGAAGGCCCTTGGAAACGGAGCAGTTCGGGGAAAGAGAGGTTGAACTTCAGTCGAAAGCTCCGATGTCTTTGATACGACGATCCATTGAGATGGCTGGAAGATGCTTTAGACATCGCTCTTAACGATATCGAGGGTGCCGTGATTATCCACGCGGCTTGGGGAAACTCGTTTCTTGGCCGAAGGAAGGGACACCGGGCTCGATCTCGCAATAATTAGAATACGAGCGCTAAATGCGCCTTAATTACGTATCCCGTTTCGGCCCGGAGCACCTCCGCGTTTGGCGTTAATGAGAATATCAACCCGCACTCACCGGCATCACAAACGAGCTGCTCTTAAAACCAATGATCTTTTAATAAATAACGTTGCAAGGAATATTGGATCGCCGGGAGAAAGAAGTCGATCGGCCTCTCGCTCTCGTTGCTTCGATCTCAGGGCCGTTAAATGGAAAGAGACTGGCACTTCTGCGCAGAAATTGGTTTCGAACCTTGGCTTTCCTCCAGTTTTTATGATAATATTTCGCGTGGAAAACGTGATCAGGTCTGAGACGATGGTAAGCTTGGATATGCGGGGTTGCAATTAGTACGAATATAAGGTTAGATTTTATTAGGCGTGCAACTTTGCTTCGTCATTTTTTTACAGATGGTTTTAGCGTAAGTAGTGATGAGAGAATGTAGTGGCCAGAGGTGGACGATATTTTGAATCATATATATAATCAGTTTTTAAGATAAAGCCACGAATTTCGGAGAAAACCAGCGGGAGCAAAGTCGCACACCTAATATAACAACGTATGTCCGTAAAAATAAATAAAAGTGAATAAAGGTGAATTTCAATTTATCCATTTACGTGATATCTAGTTTATCAAATTGTGGTACAAATACTTATTATACGGCTCTTTACGAGTGAGCCAATGGCATTTAGGTGCGGCAGAAGTGCATAAAAGCGTACAAGCGGTTAATACTGGACGAAATACACGCGCAACTTGGACACGATCGTTTAAGCGGAATAATACGCCTCTGAAATATCGCGATACCTGCTATCGGAAAGCGGGTCTCTGGAAAAGTGGCCGCTAATGAAAACTGCTTCTTCATTTACTACCCGTGGCTTTCATTATTTGAGCCTGGACAATTCTGTTTATCTCCGTATTCCATTCCCTATTCTCTACCCTCTTTATCCCTTTGCCGTTGGAAATTCGTTAAGACAATTGGGCAATATTCGCGTGGCTTTAACGTCGCGACGAAAACCTCGTTTGCCTTGTTCCACTATTACGGACATGTGCCCGTTCCACAAACGACGCGCCTGGAATAGGATTTCTCAGGCCTTCTTTGTTCCTGCCATCCTTTTGATTCTCGTTTATTTCCGTGTCATGTTTCAGGACCGTTTATTGCTCGGCGAACGAGTCTTCTAACGTTTGAACTGGTTATGCAGTTAATAAGCATTGGAACAGCTGGTACTTTTATTATCCTCTGGATTTCTACTTATTTCCAGAATCTTTTGCTAAATAATAATATTCTATGTATATGTAAGACTTATAAATATATAAATTGATGATATATGAACTTAATTCTGTAATTTTCCGACGAACGCTTGTTAATTGCGAAAGGATGTTCTAAGGTTTCTACTGACTATTTATAAGAGAGATGCCAGTAATTTGTATTAAGAGTTTTTGATTTTTTTTCCTTTTTTCATCTTCGTTATGTTTTTTTAAAAATAATTAACATCTAATCCAACTGTATACAGAATACCTTGTAATATCATAATTTCTTTCATTGTTCGATGACTATAAATTTTACATGCATAATATCATAATATTTCTATAATATAAAAGATGTATTTTACATTAGAACGTTTCGCTTAAAATGGAATGCATATAACACAGTATACGGAAACCTTGTCATATGAGAGTTACCAATAAATCTGTTCAGGACATGGCCTACAAGACTTTTTTCCTTCCCCTTTACGCATTATGTACCCATACATCCTTCATCGGACATTTTTACACGATGGTAACGTTTATCTTCATAATTTTTACACCATGCTTATGTTGGAGGTCTGACAAAGCGTTGTAAGCTGCCTTGATGCAACACGCTTTTCTTATAATACGGTTTGAATTGACTGTCTTTTACGAGGGGTTACCCTTCGGTGTGTATAAAGCGCGACCGATCTTTTATGCTGATCCTTTGGCCGTGGAAAGGATTATTTGCGAGACCGTAATCAAAGCGTTCGTCACAGAAGCTGGCACTGAGGATCCCACAAAGTGTAACCTCTACGCAAAAAGCAGAGGGATCAAATTTTGGAGGTCTAGAGGTACACGCAGTTTGCTTAAATGATAGAGGACCGACAGATATTAGCCGTTGGCAGACCAAAGGGCCTTAGATCTACGGTTAAAATTTTTTTAATTGCGATGCCAAAGGATTCACTAAGTGTCAAACAGTTGGATAGGTGTCGAGGGACAAATAAATTTCAACAGAAACCGTTGAAATTAATTTTTTTTCTAAAATGAATTTGTGATAACGCAATTAAAGTATTTATGAGAATATAAGTCATTCATTTTTTAATGATGTAAAATGTATGAGCCGTTTATTTTAAATGTGGCCTAATTCCATTTATACTTAAATTGAGATAATTAAGGATTCGCGTTTCAATGTAGTTAAAAATATACGTACAGGATAGTAATGAGGTATACTGCTTAAGTGTATCTAAAGGAGTTAAATTTATAGTTTCTATTAAAATAATGGCGATTATCGAGCGAATAATATGCGTTTTCTTACCAAGAATGGAGTTAGGCCACTTTTAAAATGATCAACCAGATTCGTTATAAAATTTAAAAGAGCCCAAGTCCATTTAACATAATTTAAGATGCTTCAAATTGAAAAAAAAAAAAGAAACAATACTCAATTAATTTTATATATCTATATCTTGTTTATTAAAAACTTCTCAAAAATATTCTTTCTTTCTTCTTATTTGTAATTTTTTATGCAAGCTGTGCGACAATGGCAAACTTTGTTTTGGGAAACTTTTAAAGATACAATATTTCCGGTTTGAGTAGAATATTTTTCTCCTGAATTTCGTTTAATCTTTCACATTTTTTGGATGTATGTTTTATCAATCTTTTCTGCACTATTAATTTTACATGAGTAAAATAATTTCTAAAATTTCATATTAATATTCAAGTTTTATATTTAACTGTAAGTATGTATATTACGTAAATTTTTGTTAACTGCATTAATTAAACGTACTGATTATTCAACTGAAGCAATTGTCCAAAGATTGAAGTTAAGTTGTTAAATACTAATTAATTAAAATTACCTTCATCACTGCCTTCGGACATTATCAATAATAAATTTATCAATTTAAGTATAAATGGAGTTAGGCCATTTTCAGAATAAGCGGATCAACTATTGAACTAACTCTAAAAACTTTTGTGTCCAAGATTATCGTATTTACTTGGAATATAAGTAAGCTCAAATGCTTTATTGATATCATTTTCAAATTGTTTAAAATTTATATAAAGTATAAATTAAAATCAAATTAATAAATCTTTGCGCGCGGTAACTAAATTATCATTAACTCCTTGACAATAAAACGGAATTTGATGCGTCCGAAAAATACTATTTAATTTGGCTTGGATGCAACTTTGTTATATACATATATATAGACACACACACACACACACACACACACACACACACACACACACACACACACACACACACACACACACACACACACACACACACACACACACACACACACACACACACACACACACA